>CADDXX010000014.1:2726811-2783737 GCA_902810485.1 Alauda arvensis
AACATTAGTAGATAATTATTAAAGTAACCCATAAAAAAACTTCCAGAAATACGAATGCACAGAACTTCACAGACAGTGAAATGAGTGCAGCATCTGTACCTGACCAGTTGCTGCAGTCAGAAACTTCAGCACAAGTATGTAAAGGAAGCCACCTGGGACACCAAGCTGATCYTGTTTTAACCAAATTATTAGGGTTGGAAGTGTTCAAGGAAATATCTGTGGTGTTGGAGAAAATTATGGGAAAGAGAATCTTGCCTGGTGATATTCCARTATCTTCCTTTCTAGTCTGCAGTGGCTATAGCTTTCCTCTTTTCTTTCTGTCACATGCTCTTAATAAAAATATTATAAAATTTTATTTTCAATAAAAGTTTGGGTTTKCTTCATTAAGACTGTATGTACCATCACTTAGGGAGCTCCTAGGAAACCCTGTCAGCTCAGCAGACAGAATACTCAGAAACACCAGAGAATACTCCAGGTTTTTTTCTACTGAACTCAGTAGACATATATGTAGCATTCCTGGTGTGTCTGCTATTTTTGCCCATGTTTGGGCATTCTCAAGCATAARTACTGGTAAAAGGGATAAGGATGCTACTAATTAAAATGGTGAAACAGTTTAAGTCTATGTGGCCCAGAAAAAAGGACAGTAATAAAGAAAAAATCAATATTAACTACACCTCTAATATTCTCTAAAAAAAAAATTTAAAAAAGAAAAAAAAAGAGTATTTATAGTATTTGAATTGACAGAGGAAAACAATTTGGTTAAAAAGTCCTTGAGCATTTGCCACTGTTTCAAAACCTAACCCAAATGTTCATACTCTATGCAGTAGTGATCTCAAAAGAATATATCTAAAACTGATCTAACAGCACCTGTTCAAACATCAGTATTTCCCAGCAGAAGGAGACAAAATTCRGAACCTCTCTGCAATGTACCAGGAAACTAAAGCTTTCTTTAAAGAAATACAGAAACTCAACCAAAGAATTAACATCATAACAACATTCTTACATCTCTCAAATAATTCAAAATGTTCAAGCCTTTAGACAAATAGTTTGAGGAAACATAGTAACACAAACAAACACTGAATCAAATCATCATCAACTGCTTTTGACTTAACTGACAATGTAAAAACACAGAGTTGAATACTTTTTTCAGATGGAAGGAAACGTAGCAGTTCACTAACTCCTTTAATTGCCTGCCATACATATAACAAACTCAGCCCTCTTCTATCCCCTGTGACAGAGCTCTTGATAGAGACAAGCAAGAACTCCATATTCACCTCTGTCTCCTCAGCAAAGAAACTAGAATAAAACTTACAGGGATGAAAAATATTTTGGTGCTTAAAGGTTCCTTATGTCATTTTTGACATTTCTGTAAATTTGCCTCAAAGAGTTAATTGTGCTGAAATAAACATTAGCATAATGCCTAAGGATAYAGTTTTTTACCTTGCCATAGAGTATTGGCAGCATAGACAATGAATCTAATCTGTAGAATAATTCATTAGGAAATATGCAGTAGCTGTGGCAAGATTTACTACAAATATACTTGAAGTGTTTTTAAAAATTAATATTATGCTGCTATGCTTGGCTTAATTAGCTCTCTTCTTCATTTACAAAGCATATCTGTCTGGTTTATGAACTCAGTCTCTATTCCCCATCCTTGAAAACCTGTTTAATTAAAGTTTTAACTACTGCATAAGTTTTAGAARCAGTACAATGACTTTTATTACTATAAGCCTAAATCCTTGTCTTAAATATGATCATATCTACATATATTATATCAGAAATACGACAAGACATGCTCCATAATACTCCTGAGTATGCAAACAATACTGGTCCTTTTCATTATATGTGCCCTCTATTTCCATTATGCTGCACCTAAGCARTTTTGGGGGTTTTGCACAAACAGTTGGAYTGTGATTAATWTAGCSAATCAACAAGTCAGTTCTCCTAAATCCATTAAAACTCACCTTTCCTTTTTTGGCAYGTACCAATTTCTAGCCTGTTCAGTGGTTTCCTCATGCATCATTCTATTTTATCTCTTTTATAGGTCCATCACTTATTAGACTCCCACTTCTACTAGCAGGTGATTGTACTTTGGTTTTCAACTACAGCAAATCCTATCAAAGTCTTTTGCAGCATTTATCACTTCCTCCCACTGATGTTATTATAAAGGATTAAATATTACTTTTATTTTGCTATACATACAAAATTGAAGAAYAGTCATTAGACATGCTAGGTGGTATCTATCTGAAGTTCTAGAAATGCATGACATACACTTGATCATAACCTTTTTTTGGCTGCATATTAAAAATATCGTGGCACAATGATCAGTGAACAGAAATTATTTGTGCAATCACTGCCTACAGACTACAGTGAAGCAAAAAATATTTCTTGTCTCCCTGTATGGATGCTGGAGACTCTACTTCTTGACTTGTCACCCATTATACCCAAAATACACTACAGTTTCATCACACAGTTTACTCCACAGAAGCAGAATGTCAACAGTAGTCAGTTCTACAATAATTTAAAAAGATAATAGTAATTTTCCCTCCTGTTCTCATTTGAATCTCATAACCACTGGGTGATCAATTTCAAAACCTTATTAGTTCTGCTGTTGTGAACTACTGAGGACATCCGATCAGTTTGCAATATAGAGGCAATCTTTTTAAATTAACAATTTACAATTAATATTTCTGCCAGCATATATTTGTAAATTTTCCATAATAAAAAACACTGTGTCAAAATTTTCAAATCAAAACACACCCAATTATTTCATATGGCTGACAAACAGTGSAGTAAAATAGTCAGGAGCACTAAAAAATTGTCAGGCTATAAATCACATGAAGAAATGAAACAAACAAATGGGAAATTTCACACTATTTTTCTAAGTTAAAAAACAATAATAGACAGCTAAAGCACCAGTTCGTTCTGTGTAGAATTGTGTACTCATTACTCTACTCAATGGAAAAACAYGAAATGCATAAAATCAACTTTGAAGAGATGATATTTTTTGTATTCTTTACGTATAGTCTAATCTCAAAAAAATGTTTTCTTTATATATGCTCTCATCCTTAAAAAAATGTTTTAACCAAATTTCCTTTAGACTAAATTGGCCTATTTCTCTTAACAGAGCTGAGAGTCTTGATACCAGCTGAGGCTCTGATCCTATGAGAGTCTGTTCAGATGATCCCAAATGGCAGTGTCGGTGCATTGTAAGAAGTTTCTGTGCTTCAGCTGGAGCTCGTAAGCAGACATGTGGTCCCTGTCAGCTCATTGCAATGACAAGTACATGGTGTTCACTTAAGCTGTTTTGAGCAGTTCCAAAAGGGAGCCCAGGTGAAAGCATTGGAAGTATGAGCATTTAGGAAGAACACTGGAAGCAAGCTTTGCTTTTTTTATATTTACAGCATCAAAAGTGATGCAACTGCTGTTGTTTTCCTGCACATGTGTGGAGATGGAAATTAATTTATCATTAGACTGGAGTAGTATCATGCATATGATCAGCTTAAATCAATCACATGAGTGAGTAGTATCTCCARTTCTGGGGGATGGAAGGCAGGGGGCAAGAGTGGGCTTGTGTGTGTGTGTGTGTAGAAATGGAAGGGGATCAAGAAAAGCAGTACCTTTTAAAAATCATCACCTCAGTCATTTGCAGTCACATGACCATTACTCAATTTGAAATGAACAGAAAGTCTGCTTAAATCTTTGTTCAAAGGAGACAAAGAAATTCAGATGGAAACACTCCCCMCACACACACACCAAAAAAAGTCATCATTTGGGTCTCTAAAGCCAGAATAATGATGCTGATAATAAAACAACCTCATACTGARACTACCTTGTAAGATGGTTTTCTACTCATTATGGTATGTGGATACAACTCATTCATGGTGTCRCTGGCTGAGTTCAGCACACAAAATATATTCAAATAAGACAAAAAGAGGACTTTTGCACTGTTTTAAAATGAAATAACCGGTAAGATTTATTTACATTATTCAGAGCAGAGTATTTTGTTTCAGCATGTTTTTCCTCAAATTGCAAACATAAGAATATGTCTAGTCCTAATACTGCTTGAGTTAATAAAAACTGTAGTTTCAATTTACAGGAGGAAAGTGCATGAATTTCCAGGTTTTGAACCTGTTTGCCTTCTAGTACACCTAGAAAAATCTGTGCTGACAAATACATGAACTTATTGTTCATTTTCTGAGATGAGGAGCCCAGGGAGCTCAGTTAATATCTGTTCCACAAGCTTCTTATATAAGCATAAGCCTAAAACAACATCTTTCATCCTGACTTTCTCATCTATAAAATGGGTTTAATACTCTTTCCTTCCTCCTACCCTCATCTTTGTTCTTGTCACAGTGAGCTTTTAATGCAATGCACGTAGATGAGAGCCAGAGTTGAAATGAAGCTAAGCTTATATCCACAAACTGCTTAACCAGACATCTACATGCTGAGAAGATGCAGCTCTAAACTGTTCAGAAAAAAAGAGCATTTTTACTAAACACACCCTTTCTTCTGATGTCTAAATATAGATTTCAGGGTCAAATTTCAGATGACCAACAACATTTGTATCCAAATTTTGCAAAAAGAAAGTAATTTTTGATAACTGAAATACATGAAGGCATTTTACTAACTATTGTATTTTTAAAGTGCTAATGCATTTTAGTCTCTTGCTGCTCACTTTTTAAAAATCATCATAAAGACAACCTATTGAGCTTCCCATTGGGATGATTATATTTGTATGCATGTCTTTTCTAACCATCTGATGTCTTGGCAGCAAATCAACTTTCAGTGAAACAGAAATCAAATGTGTTCCTTTAAAGAAAAATATCTATGAARGACATGCTGTCTTAGTGAGATGACTACACTGCATTTGTTTAAGCTTCTAATAGAGAAAACATCCACCTGAATGTGAAGTAACATGTTTGAAAATTAGAATTTGCTATCATAGAATCATAGGATAGTTCAGGTTGCAGGGCTCATCAGGTCATCAGTCCAAACTCCTGCCAAAACCACTGTAAGCTACAATGTCCATTATTGAGGGCTTTATTCAGTCAGGCCTTGCAYACGTCCAAGAATGGAGGCCACAGCTCCTGTGGCAATAGCCCCATTGCCTGACCATCCTCAAAGAGAAAGGTTTTTTAAATCCAGTCTGAACTTCTATGGCCAGTGCACCACTAGGCCCAGCTCCTCCTTCTTGCCAACCTCCCCATAGGTACTGAGGGCTTTTAGTTAGGTCACCTCAAAGCCTTCTCYTCTCCAGACTGAACCACTGRGTTAACATCTCCTGGCAGGGCAACTGCTGCAGCCCCTGTTGAGTTTGAGGGCATGGGGCCCTCTGCTGTACTTGTTATGTATWACTTCTGTCTTTCTGCCCCAAAACGCACACTGAAACCTATGTGKGGTCTATGACACAAGGATACTTCCTCTTCCTAAAAGACTGTGCGTATCACAGCCCTGGTCATGTCAAATTTCAGAAATCCAGCCTTGTGTACCTTTACTACTGGGCCTAAMGATCAACAGAACCACAGAAATTCATTACAGATACAGAATATTTTCATCAGGCATTTCTTAATTTGTTTTTCTGGGTTAAACATTCTGCACCAATATACATCCTGTCATTTGCATTTACAGAAATGGAGTCCAGTCATGCAAGGACCCTGCATATGGAAATGGTATAAAAATCAATGCAAACTCCGTTTAGGAGACTTGCAAGAATACAATCAATGATAAAGRATCATAACAGAGCAGTATAGCTGAACCTAAAAGAAAACTTTCATTGGCTAAAAGAAATCCCATCAGTAACTACCAGTAAGTACTGCCAAATAAACTGTAGAGATACATAAACTAGGGAGATATATATTCTGTGCAGATGAACACAATATAAGAATATTTTAGAGGATGAAGAGTTTTCATCTAAGGTAATTTGACTGCTACTATGTCCTTTAGATACATAAAGAACTAAGACAGAACAATATGAAGAAGACAGTTCAAATAAAAGATATTGCAAAATTTTTCATCTATAAGGATGGTGTTGTGTCTCTGTAGAGTACAACCTGCTCTCATTTGTGCAGATCTACCACTTCTGTCAATGTGCATCTGACCATTCACAGATTTATATTGACCCCAAAGACAGACATAGCAGACAAAGAAGGGAATAGAACACAGTCATAAGCAGACCCTGTGTGTCATCATCTACTGTGATTCCTAGATTTTAATGTGTTTTACTGATAATCCATTTTCCTTTTCTATCAGCCATTGCAAGCAGTGCGTTACCACATAAGCAGTACCCCAGAATAGTTACCAGGGGCCTATGTGCTGTGGGCAGTGAAGAAAGAGGAACAGTCTTACTACAGCACTAGTGAACATAAAATTGCTTCTGCATGATTAAATGGCAAAGGTTTGTATGTAATTCCTGCCAGGTGATTTCCCTAAAGATGCTATATACAGAGACATTCTTGTGCTTTAACACTGGTAAAGTCTAAGTTTTTCTGAAGGTTGCTCTGCATTCTAGAGGCATGCACAGATTTTTGGTATAATCTAGCACAAATTTTTATCAAGCAGTATGATCTCTGTGTGAAGACAGCTGTTTTGATGGAAAATCATTCCTGGACCTCAGTGGGGAAAAAAAATGGCAGCCATAAAAGCTGACAAAATTGATTCAGTAAAACAAAAAACAAAATCCCAAAACAATAAAAACACCCTTAATGATTGTCTTTTTCACACTAAAGGGATTCTGGATGCCACCAACACCAACTCTCTGAGCATAAAAAAAAGCAACCAAACACCTGCATCAAGTAATGACAGTTTGCAGCCGAAAGGGTTATCCAATAACTGGAAAGAAAGACCAGATTTTGCTTATAATTTAAGGAAGTATGGGAGCTTTGACTGGAAGAAATATAACAGCCTGCATGAACTTGACTACAGAAGTACAACGTTAATAACAGTGATTGCAGCATTTAATAGCTCCTGATGGATGGGCTTTATTTCTATTAATTCTCTACCCTTTTTCAAATCCCATTAYGTCTCTTTCCTTCTTAACTTTCTCTGGCAACAGTTTCTACAGCTTAATGATAAACCTTGTAATAAAAGTTGAAAAGTTATTGTTGAAAAATTGGTTTACACCTAGTTTAATAATGTAATGATCTGTGTCTGATTGTCATGCTTAGAGAAACAAGGAGTATTTCTTTTTTCACATCTTCAGAGCAATTTTGCAAGATGCAACATGTAAACACACAACATTTTCCTGAAGCACTCAGTTCAGAACACTAACTCCTGAAGAGCCTAAACATAGGCTTATCATGGACATAACCTTTTTTAAAAATTACTCTTCCTAGAGGCTTACTAATCACTCTTAACTCAGGCACAGTATTAAGAAGCAAACAAATAGATGAAAAAAACCCCCATAACTGGCACACCAAGCTCCTGCAGACCTGTGGAACTGTGACAGACAGTTCCAGGAGGAGGAAAACAAATCAGTTCAGCAAGGTACTGAAKAGACTTAATTTCAAATTTTACTAGCTTAATACCAGTTTTGGTTTCCCTCACATAAACCATCATTCATTTTTGTTACTGAAAACATACCATAACTCATCTGTGAAAGATTACTATAGATTTTTGAATTACCAGTAATGCATTTAAGATAAATGAGTTTTAATAAGTCTAATTTCAAGTTAKTCCAAGTGTTTTATAATACCAACATTAATTTTTAACAAATTAGATTATATTGACTTTTAAAACAAGGCCTCCTTTGGAAGACTTATMATTTAAACAGTCTTCAGGAACCAATTTTCTATTTAAAGTTAATTCTCCTGTGAACCCATGGAAAACGAAACAAATCCTGATCTATGGGAGCTACACTCTGCAAAATTGTCTGTCTAAAACTTGACCTATAGACTCATTTGCAAGGACTAACTGGGGATTTTTTTGTTCATTCCTTGAATTCTTYTGAAGAGGAAGTAGTACCAGCTTATCTAAATTAAACTATCTGTTACGGTTTGTGGCACGTACTAGATGCTTCTGGTGATTTACAAGACACTACCAAATTCACTTCACCTGCACTAGCAACTAGTCTGGAAACAGGAATAGAAAACTGTAATGACAGCATTTTTATTCCAGTGAGTTTCTAGCTTTTTGCAATGCCTTGAATCATATTTCAAAAGGTAAAGTATTATRTACTATAATGTCTGACTACCTGAAAAATAGAAAATGAAAGGTSAAAATGGACCTATTATAGATTTTTCACCTCCACACCTTTTCAAATACTCTAAGTCAGTCATGGTTACTTTTWAAATGTCACAATTTTAATTTCATTCAATATTTTTAGAATTTAAAATTTGAAAAGCAGGAATAAATTCCTGAACTCAAGTMATAATATAAGGGACTTTTCCTTTTGCTCAGCCTATTAGATCTTTCATCACTTTCAGTAATTAACAAATATTAAAATGCTAATTAACTTACCTTAATTGATAACATGAGAAAACACAGCTTTTTAGTATTATCCCTAATCATGCACCAGATGGATCAAATAAAGATAATTTGTTCAGCTAAGAAAGGACAACTACAGAATCACAGATCATACTGCATATCACTCTTCCAATCTCAACCCATGGCAATACTGTTTGTCTAATTGTAGCTGAAAWCAAAATGCCACACAGCCACTTGCTCACTCCAACCCTCTCTGCCAGGGGCAGGGAGGAGAATTGGAAAGAAAAGGTAAACTTCATGGGTTGACAAAGAACAATTTAATAATGGAAAGGAAATATAATGCTAATAAAAACTACAGAAAGTAATGCAATAATATTTGTTACTACTACCTTTGTTATTGTTGTTTTTATTATTATTATTATTATTATTATTATTATTATTATTATTATTGAAAGACGAGAGGAATAAAACTCAAGAACAGCAAGTGATGTACAATGAAATTTCTCACCACCCATCCCCAACCAATGATCAGTCCCCTCCAGCCAGTGAGTATGACATTCTCATGGATATGGAATATCCCTTTGGCCAGTTTGGGTCAGCTGTCATGGCCATGGTCCTTCCAGGACTGTTGTGCACCTTCTCACCAGCAAAGCATGGGAAACTGGAAATTCCTTGACTCAGGGTAAGCACTATTCAGTACTGAAGCATCACTTTGTTATCAACATCATTCTCATTCTGAAGCAGAAAACCACCCCACTGAGCAAATTAACTCTATCCCAGCCAAAACCAAGATATACAGGAAAAAGCTCTGGGACAATTTAAAAAAAAAAAAAAAATAAAAAAAGGCATGTTTGAATTAGTGAGATTTCTTCCAATAAAATAACCTAACCAGACTTCCACAGACAAATGAGGATCATTGTACAGTCTTCTGTGTCCATGAGTGATTCACTAACCTGYAGGCTCATCAGTATTCTGAACACACTTCTGCCACACACCTTTCTCCATTTGGCTAGGAACACCCACACATGTTAAGGAAAAGTTCCAAGTCTTAAAGAGTTTGAATGTACAGCACAGTTAATTTCCTAAAGCTAGAATTTATGTTATTAAATGTCCTTTTCTAATCAAAATCTACATTCAGTTTCAAAAATTAAGGCAAGTATGTTAATAATATAGAACAACATAAAGTAGACCTTGAAGTTCCCTTATATTGGCAATCTATTTCTGACATTGACACAGAAATGCAGAATAGTGAAACAGGAATAACATTCCTATCACTTATAYGAATTACAGCAATAATATCAATAGCAGCAAGAAATAAGTACCTTCTTAAGGACACAGGTCAGTAAAAGACTGCACACACTACTCCTCTGTCTTTAGCTCTTGAAAGTGATAGCTAGTTTTAGCWGTAGATGTCTGTAGTTTTTGGACATCAAATTATCTTCTTTGTGCCTGTTATTTTAGATATTTTGCTCAACAGAGAGGTAACAATTTATTTTGGTTTCYCAAACTGAGATAATTCAGGATTTTTCAATAAAATAGAAATTGTATTGACTGAAAGAGAAAAAAAAACAGAAAACATAGATACATTCCACAGTGCCCATGCTATGAACTAGGGACCATGAGATCAAATTCAAATCTTTGGTTTGAATTGCGGTTGTCAAGTACTTCTTCAGCAGTCACTACACCAGAGCAAGAATCATTATCTAAATGAATTGAGTCACAGTCTGCCATATTATCTGAGATCTCCCAGGGTCATTCACATCTTAGAATGGGAAACTAGGGATTTACCCTCCCACCTCTATGCCTATTCAATTCTGTACCTGGGAAAAAGAAACCTTGTCAAGTAAGCATTTTCTTCAAAATAATACTGTTCCCATAAAAACCTTTTATTTAAATCTAGTGGCAATTTATTTCCACCCAGCCCCAGTAGGAAGCTCTACCTGTCAGAGTAAACCAAGTCTTGAAGTACTCTAGAGTCTACTCTGGCTACAATGGTTTTTTTTTTTTTTTCTGATAGAATAATTTACTCAAAATCAGTTGCACCATATTCCCTACAGATGCCTACACACTGTAGTGAAGACAGTAATGTATAAGGATTCTTTGTCCATGAAATGAAATGAAATGAAATGAAATGAAATGAAATAAAATAAAATAAAATAATAAAATAAAATATCAAACATGAGATCCTGAAACAAACAAACAAAAACCTAAAACACAACCTACTTTACTTGACCACCCCAGTGCAAAACAGCAGCTGCAGTTTCTAAATGAAAAATCACAGCCCTATAATCTCATTGAAAACTGCTGTACAATTACCTGCCTTGATTTGTGGCAGAGATATTCTCAGAAACAAGCATTATTTGTACCCGTGTACATTTCACAAGAGATTGAGTCGTTTTGTGTAGCATTTCTCCTCTCATTAAAAAAGAGACAGGTACAATGCTGATATCCTTGTTAATAAGAGACAGAAAATGCTAGAAAGTACTCGTTGTCTAGGATACTGATTTAAAATACACTAAAAAGCTGCACTATTCCTATAAAGACTCTGAGACTAAGGCTTAAAATACTTACTTGATAATGTCTCCTTCAAGAGCAATCACTCGTTTAATGATCTTCTGTTCAGGATTTCTGGGAGACCTGAGACAAGGGGACAAGGTTACACAATCAGTAACATTCCCATTGTTTTAAGAAAATGAAAGAAATAGACACTATGAAAGTCATTAGAAGATTCCATTTCTCCTTGAGTTAGCATCAGTCACTATGTTCCACAGTGAACTCACTGCAATCATTGTCATTGYAAACCATCACTGACAAGCAGTTGATGACCTGCTTACAAAGAGCACAATCATCAACACACCTTTTGTCATGAAAAAACCAGTCCACAACATTAAAAGTAAAGYATCACACTACCAATGAGAAAGGTACTTTTGCAAATAGATTAATGTATTAAAAACCTGAATTCCCTGCCATTTGTGGGGGGAAATGTGTTAAATATTTATGTCATTCAATCAGTTTGGGAGAACAAAAATTCTGTCTATGTTATATTAATATCTATCGCTAATTTAGGTAAGCCTTGCCCAGGGAATTGAGGAAGTTTAAAAATAAAAGTTGCAAACTTTYCTGAAAGTTGCAGCTTCTGAATGCATTGTTTTCACTTAAAGTTATTTTCCCRTAGCATCTTTCACTGAGAAGATTCTGATCATACATCACATCATAATATGAGAAAGCAAAGATGAACGYGCATGTTCAGCCTGAATATTCCAACTTCCTGAATGCACATTATTAGATAGACTATTAAAAGTGCTACTTTACTGTAGTTTTTACAGGGCAATGTAGATATACATGCTCCACAAATTTTCTTTAYACTTTACCTCTTTTCTTTTACTCTTCACTTATAAATATCGAACTATTAAAATTTAGAAGATGATCTTTATGTTATTAAAAAAAAATCTTTTTACACAGAAAAGTCAGGGAAGGAACAAACTTTTTATTTTCTGGTGATGCTTGGGTTCTCCCTACTAAGGCTTCAAGTGCAATCTGCTAGACACACCACTGATAGAGGTGTATATTACATGGCTAAAACCATCTTTGAGCTCATCTCTGGTCAAATGGTAGCCCACTAAGATTACACTTCTTTAAAAAGCAAAGCTGAGCTAAGTCTGGATGAAAAGCTTGCCCACACTGCTGCATGACTAAAGGCATTTTAGGTTCATTTCCAGTTCGAATAGTTAGAAACAAAAATGGCTTCAKATTTACTTGGGTGTTTTGGTTTTAGTTTTTTTTTAATATTATGCCAAAACAAATTCCAAATATTTTTAAATCAGGTGAGGTTTTAATGTTTTTTGTGTGYGCATATCAATACATTGGAAATAAATTTCTCTTTCAAAGTCATGAAATAAAATTCAAGAAGCATAATATTGAATTTCAAAATATCAAATAACAGGTGTCCAAGCCTGGAAAACTTATTTTCAAGAAACAGTGAGGAACACTGAACRTTATTAAGGACCATATTTTTATTTCCTAGTCATCACTCAAATTTTCATATCATTATGTAATTTACAGTAATATTTTATTTAGCATTAATTTTACCTGAATAKTTGTATATTCCAGTTCAGCCTTGAATTTCATGTTCCTTCTTAAGGTAGGAACACCATAATATTTTCTATRTCAGTCTTGGGAGGAATTAATCAAGTTTTAGATGCTCATGTGATTTAAATATATGGAATATCCACAGTACTTTCTGATGCTGCTCCTTGCAAGGAACRCTTACTTCATTGAGCACTCATTTGAGCACTGACCGTGTCTTATTCTCARCCTAAGTACAGTCCATGAAAAGAAAACAGACTTTTATTACAAGCTATTATGAATTTAAAATATTTTTAAGTTACTTTACTGCTAATTGATTTAGTTTTTAATCAATTWAAGCTCAGGCTGTAATATTCTCATGTAAAATTTAAGCAATGGAAATGATAATACATAATGTATGTGACAAAATGCGCATTTCTTAAAGATTGAATTAAAACAAATTTTATGTTTGCTTTTTCAAAATTCTGTTCTGGTTTAACACCTAACTTTCAAGGTAAGGTTCTCAGCAACTTCCCAGCATGCATTTTCACTTGATTAGAAAATATATATTGTAATGCAATTACAATTTTAATTTTCTTTCCTTGTGCATAAATTTCTACTGACCTTGACAAAKCATCTCTCTAAATTTGAGGTATGAGTAGTTCTAAGATAGTTACTTTTTTGATAGCAATGATATATTTAAACCAAATGCTTATTTTATCAGAAAGACTTCAAGGAATTCCTCACAGATATTATTATGAAAGAGTAATATTTTTAATGGTGAAGCCAGAATRTTTTTAAAATAAACTTCAAACTAACATTCTGATTATAATTCATTAAAATGGCAAAGGATTGGTAAAAGGCAGATTAGCAGGCTCAAAGTGGCCAGTAATACAGGCACTTTTAGACCAAGGATTTCCAAGAGCTGAGCAGAATGGTTTTTTTCAAGAGCAACCAGGAGGTAAGAGAGACTGGTTCTGAAGTGATGGATATCGATGTCTTCCTGAATGGTGTATAGCATAACACTGGAACTTCATCAATTATTGTAATCACAAAAACAGGCAGGCCATTTCTGTGTTCAATCCTGCAGAGAACAGCGTGGGTTCACACTACTACAAAGCATATTTCCCAGGAAAAACAGGAAAAATTACATAGCCAGCAGAAAAAAAAATGCACATTTTAGCAAGCAATTGTCAGGTAGAAATGGTGACAATTCCCTGAAAGCTTTCTCTTTACATATTTAGCAACTGAATTCTTCAGTCAACATTACTACTAAATGGTCCCTTTCAATCACTTGGATTATTTATTTACTCCAGTACATTCTGCGCAATTTTAAATAATTGCTCCATCAGCTAATAACATTTGATCAAACAAAAATTTTTCATAACATTCTAGGTTTTGTATGYGCCATTTGATTCTTCTTTCATTCTTTGAATTTTCTAAGTACATTCTTCTCAAGAGCATCCACAGCAAATCATGCTTAACTTCAGTTTCTGAAGGCTTTTCTAGAAAGCATTTAGAAAATGTTGTAAGRTGCCAGCAAAATTTGTGAAGCCCAGTCCTACTAAATAAATGCCACAACATTCAAWAATACTTTTTTCCTTGAATAAACATTCAGATTTTTTTTGGTACCTACACTAGAAAGAGACATGATACTGTGAACTTAATGAAAGAGAAGACAATATATTTCAAAGGGATAGCAGCAATTAGATCCTTTGGTGATCTACATGTGTTTAATGTTTCCCATTCATTATCATAGACAACCTGGAAAGATTTTGTGTTAACTCTTTGAAAATGATTAGATTTTTTATGGCAACTTCTAGAACAGGACAAATAACAGGCATTTATTAAAGAGTTGCAGAGAAAAGTGCCTAAAGTTTTCAATTTTTATGTATGTATCTATTTATCTATGCATATGCAAAAGTATGTATATTACAGCCAGAAAATTATTTCACCTTTTATGAGATAGAARCAAAATTTTTAGGCAGCAGCCTGGAAGTTTGTGTTCCGATTATTCTCAGTTTACTTCAGATTGAATTTTATGTGATTTSATCATTGTTTACATGGAGGCAATTTAAGAAATTATTACTGTGTTGTTGTAGTATAAACAGACTGAAATAATGAAGACCATCTTTTTCAAAATTAAAATTTCTGCTTCCATTTATGCTGCTAATGACAGATWCTAGAAAGGACTTAACTCCATAAAATAACATAAGAGAGAATTTTTGAGATCTCAGCCTAACATTTTGATCCAAAGCCATTCATTCACTGAGCTCTTCATTTCCCAAAACTAATTCCTCTCTCATCAAAACYTCTAGCACAGCCGGAGCCTACTCTTCTGGGAATTTCCAGGATTGATGCAGGAGGAAAAATATGCTGTTTGTCTSCTTCTCAACCTGTTGCATTGCACTAAATAACTGATCCATTTTTGTTATTATATTGCACTGGATAGCTGTTATATCCGCACATGGTATGTCCTGAAAAACCCCTCTGTGTTTTGATGCCTTTGGTTGATCCCTTTGCCCACACCCCTTTTCCCCTCCCCCTGGATTGCTTCCTATTGGTTGTGGTTCCTCCCCTCCCCTTCCCCCTTTTCCCTAGGGGTTAAAGGGTGTAGGTGCTGGGGGTCTCGTTCTCTATTTTTTACTTCTCCTGGATGGAATAAAGTGGGGCTCTAGTCCCGAGAGGAAAAAGAGCACTGTCTTTTACCTTTGATCCTCGCCGGCTGACCCACCGGGGTTCAGGAGCTAGCCTGAATTGAACCCTGAGAGGAAACCCCGGCATCAACCCATCTGGGGATCAAATAAATAGCGAGAAGTAACTAAAATGTAGGTGGAGTCCAGAATAAGTGTCATTAACGTGCCTAAAGAATTGGGAACCTCACAGTATGGTTTTGGTGGCTTTACCTAAAACAAATGCTTGGAGGAAGAGGAGACAGAAACAGTGGAGCTACCTCATTCTTATTTTCTGTAGCTCATCCTTGCTTCCTGTTGCCAGCATAGTAGCTGATGCTCAAACTCTATAYGGTAGTAAATAGGTAGCAATATCCATCCTTTCGTTCCTCCTAGTACCATGGCTATGATAGAACAGATCCAACATAGACAATTCTAAATATTGTATAAGAATGGAAATTTACGTAGTATATGCACCTTTTCCAAACCAAAACATTTTTAATCTGCTTAACTTTTTTCCCAGTCCATAACTTTCATCTAAATTCCATTTTTCTATATGYAGAATAAATTTATAGTGAATCTCACAAGAAATGTAATATCTAATTACATCATAGGTTATGACACAATTTCTATATTGTGGTAAATAATATKCAGTATAACMGTGAAGGGAAAAAATGTTCACACGTTATTCTTGCTTGTTGTCATTCTTGTTATCAATTTCTCTTGTACAGAATTACTGCATTAAATGTATCCAGTACCAGGTTTCACATCTGTGTCCAGTTTGGACCCACTAGCACAAGAAAGGTATTCACAACTGCAAAAAGGGACACTGAAATAATAGTAATAGAAGAGCAATGCAACAGCAGTGGCTAAGGAAATTAGTTTRTGCAGATGAGAAAATAGGCAAAGGGTTCAATTGTTATTGTCATCTATCTAATTGCTGATTAAAAATCTAGAATTTTTTGAATGGTTCACAGCAGAAGAGATGAACAAACAACATGAGTTGCAGTAAGGGAATTTCCAGTGGTGCAAGTTTCCCCGAGAGGCTGAAAACCACAGACATACTSAGAGCTCAATGGGACACAGCTCTGGGCAGTCTGACCCAAATTCTGAGTCTAACCTCCCTTGAGTGGTTGGTAAGATTAGATAGTCACTAGACGTGCCTTAAGACATAAATTCTTTTTCACTTCTACAGCCTTTAGTCTTATTCCAGTTATGAAAAACAGGATGTTAATATCTTAAAATACAAATATTTTGTCACAGATTCAAGCTCTGATGCTAGAAGAGACCACACCGATCACTTTATTTATCTGCTGTAGCCCACAGATTACTTTTTGCTGTGTTTTTCTTGCAGTACCTAATTCTATTATAAAGCACTTTTAAAGAACGTTATGATATCATGTCTCAGCATTCTGAGTTGCAACGAGACTAACATCCAGAGACATTACTCCACAGTTTAATTCTCCTTGCTATTAGGAAATGGYATCTGCATTCAAAATTGAATTCATCTTAGTTCAATTTCAATTTCATGCCTTCCCCTCCAAGGCAGAAAAACCCCTCAACATCTCATTTCTTCTTCATGAAGAAAGATTTGGGTACATCAGTTCTTAATTTTCTCTTGGATTCATCAGCTAGAATTGCCTAAACTTCTTAYCATGCAGTTTTCCAATTCTGGGACCCAGACCCCTTTTGTTATTATTTTTCAAACTCCTCCAATATTTTCTTTTTCTTCTTAGCACACATGGGAATCTAGCATTATTCAGCTTGGATTATTACTATGTTTAGTAATCAATTAAGTAGAGCAACATGGCCTTATTTGCTGGCTCAATCAAAAAAYTTCTTGTCTGTTTCTTAACATTCCATTCATTTTTGTATAATCCAGCAAAAAGCTCATCCTTTTCATCCTAGGAGCCGGTGTTGAAAAGATACCATAAGTGACAATTAACCCTYCTCTGAGTAAAGTGCTTGCTAAAACAATTAAACAATAAAGTTTAGATCACTACTTGCACTTCACATTCTATAGAGCATGTTTGTGAACACCAACCATGTGATTCACAGCATGCTGCCCTGTCCTTCCCTGCACTGCTTGCACACTTGGCCAAAGATTACAAAGGCAATTGACAAAACCAGCACCTACCTTTGGATGACACAGCAAACTGCTGGAAATATTACTGTTCACAAATGTGCCTCCAACCATAGCAACACCTTCACAGCTGAACAGTCTGTTTGTAATCTGGCTAATGTCCCCCCATTAAATCCACAAAAAGAAAATTTCTTGATCAAAATGTAATGTGGCAGTAAAAAGAATGCTTGAAGAAACCAAATACCTATATTAGCACCTGTATCAAAATGATATCTATCTAGCTGTTTTGTAATTYTACTGATAAAACATACCGGGTTTGCTTGAAAAACCTATTCCTGAATTAAACACCTTTAAGCATATTTTAGCTTCTACTAATAGAATGAGAAATAAACCATGTGATAAGACATTTCTAAGGTCCTTCTCTTTGTTTGAATGGCGGAAATTTATTGCAGGTCATGAAGTAATTTGCATTTTCTTCTTTGTCTTTCAGCTTCTTCAAAAGAGACATTTTCCAAATGGTATTCCAACACTACAAAAACTGTTTGAGACCATGCTTGCCTGTCAGTATCAATGTTTGAACCCCTTTCTGGCCTAAAACTGTGGTTTACTTTAGAAGAAAGTGAAATTAGTTAGAATAGCATTTTTTTCAAGCAGACATATTATGCAGAAATTATATGCAAGTTTGAGAATGTTATCAGATAATGAAAGCATCAAAAACAGTTCCTCAAATGCTCCTGGATTTCSTTTGGGCTAAATTTGAGGAAGCAGGTCCCAGTCTTAATAAATACTAGTTTAGTGAAACATTTTGAATATTCACCATTTTTCACTCATAATTTACAAATATGATTTGTAAATATACAAATATACAAATATAATTTACAAATTAAAGACAGYAGTTGCACCAACTGATTTGGTATAAGTTCTGGTGATGCTTGATTTGCTCAGCATCTCCAGTGCAAAACATGTASAAAGGTATAATTAAAAATAGGAAAACTGCTTCTAGGAACATCCTTTAATTCCTAAATCCATACTACTTTAACACCTCTTAGTCAAWCCTCTGTTAAAAAGCAAAATCATTCACTGCCAAAAGAACGTTTTATTTGTACTGAAAGTAATGTTTTATAATAATTATAGATTCCAAGCACACACTGGTGGAAAGGTAGTGTTTTATTTTTCTTACATTTGAAACTATTTGTGTATAACCAAGAGTAATGCTTACTTGAAATTCCTTGGTGAATTCTGAGCAACCTCTAAACAAAAATAACAACCTGAATGGAGCACCTGCATGAAGCCTCAGAAAAGGAGTCATACACTTTGTTGTACAGCCATGGTCAGAGCAAGTAAACAATTCTCTCAAGCTCTGCACTTGGAAGTGTTCAAAAAACAAGCGGATGTGGAACTCAGTGCTGTGGCCTAGTCAGTAAAGTGGTGTTCAGTCAGTYAAAGATTCTATGATTCTTGCGTGCTTGTTGCTCCTTTCCCTTTCTAATGGGCTTCCGTTCCTTTCCTCCTCTCTACATTCTGATTTAGTCTGGAGCTTTCAAGCAGAGAAGGAAGTAACTTTTGAAAGTGAAAAGTAGCTTCCATRTAAATAAACATCTGTAATGTTATCTCCTGGTACTAGACATTATTTAGCAGAGATCTCCTACACTAAGGATGGAGTTGGAGGGAAAATAATAAAAGTCTGCACAATTTCAAAGTTTTCCCTAGTATATCTACAGMATGCCACAGAATTGCAGTCTCACCATATGATGAGACATCAGCAGCATCAGATTTGCAGTGTTTTTTATAGATGTTGGAAGGTTATTTTCAATAATTTAATCTTCATCAGCAGATAACTCTGGATTCTTCCCAGTATTAACTRGATGCATGATTCCTACACAACAAAATTAAGCAATCTTTTCTACAGTTTRGATCAGGCAATTAAAACTGTGTATTTGAAAAACTTTCAGAATGATACATAAGGCAAAGTAAAAAAATAATTTAAAAAATAAATAAAATACATCTCCATTAGAAATTACCATTTTTAAATTACATTCAGTTAGCTAGAGTAAGGCAAGGGAAAAAAATAGAAGGACAATTGAAAACTCTAAATAAAATGTTTCACAGCAATAAAACTAATTGGTATTGCAAAACAACATGACAAGAAACTGAAAAAACCTCAAAATACTGCAGTAACTTGGAAGTATAGCTACTAATTTGAATTTAAATCACATGTAATCGTTTCTCAGCCTTCCAATCTAACCACTTTCAGGTTAAATGACTCAGCTGCTTGTAATGCAGGCTGTGTAATCACAATAGTTATGTRCACTTGACCTTCTTCCTGTTAACAGAGAGACTCAATTAATTACTTGCTGTTTTAACCGGCCATTTCACCTTATCTTCACCTTTTTCAAAAGGGTTGAGAAACTCTAACTTAACCTTTGACTTTGGAAGCATACATAGAAATATTTAGCTACCAAATCGGAAGTTAGCCAGATCTAGAAATGAGAATACTTGGGTTTCTATGCTTAAGTCAAAAACAGTAATATATGCCCTGTTTCATTAACCACTATGCTGTAGTGTAGGAGCTACATTTCATCTTTACCATAGCTGCCTGACCATTCTACTCTGTGATGGAAACAAAATATTACTGACTTCTGTTTCAACAGACAGCAGAGGAAAAGGCWCAGGAAACTGCAAAATGTAATCAAATGCTTAAAAATAATTATTACATTGCCATATGAGATAYTAGCTAGAAATAACATAAATAATTGACACATTAACTATTAAAATGATTAAAAAATTATTGTACATGCTGTAATATGCACTTCTATACTTTCTTCCATTCTGAGATTAGACCTGTGTTCAGTGGCAACTCTTCCAAGCATACAAAATTAAGTAATCAGTTGCTCACCCTAAAATGGCATTTKTATCTATACACCACATATTATGCAGCAATTTTCAATCATTATTCCTTTCTGATAGGGCATCAGAAAACTTTTCTTGTTATAAATCACCACCACAACTATTAAAAAATGTACTGGATGTATTTTTAGGTGTTAAAAACATCAGTGACCTAGGAACCAAAACATTATTTCTTTTGAGATAATAAACATAAAAAGTCTGATTCTCATGTTGTCTCTCCTGGAGAGACATGTCAGATATTACATTTAGTTAAAAAAAATATTACTCAAAAGAAGCCAAAGGTTTTATCTATTTTGAAATCATCTAATCTCCATCAGCACATTGCTTTTTAAATTTTTCTAATGCTGTTTCGAGCACCTGTTGTGAAAATTCCTTCTTCATAATTCTAAGTAGCTGGATATATTTTCTCAAATGTAATCTCAGCTRCAGTCAAGAAACTAAGCCTTTCAGATGAGTTAAGTCTGTTATAGTCAGTGCACAGAATGTCACAATTAAAGTGGGATGAATCAGTCTTTGGAGGAGTATCTCCTTTCCTCAATGACTACAAAAGAAGACAGAAATCAGCTCAGTCTAGCCATCTTAACATTAAATTATTAAACCGCTTAAAAATATTGTTTCATTTACCTTAAAAGTATCTGTAGCAGATTTTGTTTTTCAATTTACACAGTAATATATATTATGTAATATGCAATATCAACAGTAAAGACCAATAACAATATCATTTATATTTTTTAGATCATTGTAATATACCTTCTYAAAAAATAATTTAAGAGTAGAGACATGTCAAGATCAATTCAAACCAAACAAACCACCAATTTAAAGTTCCCTAGAGAGGTAAATAGAAGTCCAGACTTCAGAATTCTTTCTCTTTTTTCTTTCTTTTTTTGAACAGTGCTGCATGCAATACAAATACTTTTTTTCCATACTTATGACAAACAAAATTAAAATCAATTATATTTCAACTAATAAAATGTAAAGATGGAGGTTTAATTAAGAAAAAAATTTGTATCTCTATTCATGGTCATTAAAAAARCTCTGTCCATAAGATAGAAAACTAAATATGTCTATGTTCCCACTAAGCACATGAATATATAAATTATTTTCAGACTGTGAAATGTTAATTTCACTGGAATTTGTATACAATTATATCATAAAATAACATTTCAGAAATAGACTGCTGCTAAGGACAACTGATAGGTATAGTTGATAATTTAGTTTTTGGGGTTTTTTTGTATTAGAATACAGAAAAAAAGTGAGAATCAACATTAACAAAACACAACCACAGTTACAAAATGTCATTTGCAGAAGTCAGAAGACATGCTTAAATAAAAGAACAGTAATAATATTACTGGACACAAGTACAACCTCTCACAATAAAACGAAACCAACCGAAAGTGGGATTTTTTTGCTGCGCAGCTTACACTTTGATCTTAGATTCAGAATTAACTGCAGATGTCCATCCTGCAGGTACATCAAGCTGAAAGTAGATTGGCTGCTGTGACAGGAATCCTTGTAGTAATAGAATTTATGACCTGCTTATGAGTATTTAGCAAAGAGGCAATGCAAATTGAATAGGGAGTACTTTTCCACATGATATTCTATCCCAAAATGTGATCTTCTGTGTCAGCAGGTCATCAAGCATTTTGCTCTGTTTGGCACTAATTGCATTATCCTCTAATTATGTGCTTCCACAGAAAGAAGTGACCCTGCACAATAACTAAGGATATTGTTTTAAGAGACTGATCATTTGAGCAGGCATAAAGAACTTTGAGGAGTTTGTCAAGAATAAAACTTGTTGCCCTGTGTTGGTTTTTGCGATGAGATTTTTAGGACTCTGAGCTGTAAGACATTTCTTCTCTTACATGATGGCAAATATATTTATTTAAAATGTTAAAAAAGGAAGATTAAATAAATAAGAAGTGTCAACAGTGAACAGCATAAATGAGTAAAATTTATCTACAGATGCTTTTCTCCCTTCACACATAGCAGTTTACAAGCTTTTTAGACAGTGCTCCCCTTTGCCATGAAGGCCAATCTGCTCTCTCTCTGCCCAGCTCTTCACACAGCTCAGCGTTTGGTCTGCACACTTGCTCCCCAGATCTTCCCATGCTTCAGTCCACTCTGGTTATTCCACCCAAAAACTGATTCCTCAGGCTCAGGCAGCAGCAAACCCCATCCTACCCCCATCCAGCCTGTGAAACTCAAACCCATGTGTCAGTTTCCCATAGAAGGTCCCTATCACCATTTTCTCTAAGGAAGTGATATGCTGCCCAGAATATTGCTAGATAAAGGAGAGACTGGCAGAAGAGACAAGAAGGAAGGGGGAAAGAATAGACTAAATTCTGCAGACACTTTTTTTCAAATTCTGAGGACTAATTCCTGTTCTCCCTCTATCAATGGGAGTGAAGTTCAAACAAATTATTTTTAATTTTTTTTATCTTCACCTTTTTAAACTGGATCCATGAAGAACAAGGTGAATTCCAGATTTACTGAAATTCAAAATTTTTGTGCCAGTCTTCAGTTTCTTTTAACCCATTGATCCATTGGTTTGGGACTTTTTAAAGAAAATTTCTTATTTCTGAAATTTTTATAGAACAAAAAAAAAGGAGAAAGTCCTCTCACWGAAGAAAAGTCAAAAAGGTAGCAAAGGAAAATGCAAGTCTGAAGGATTAATGACACAACCTTGTATGAGAAATTAATATATTAAGAATAATTCTTTACTTTTCAGTGACTGGAATTATTGGCAGTATTAGCAGCACAAAAACTTGAGAGAAAAAAATGCAAGATATGGTTTGCGATTAACAAAACTTTTCAGAAATTCTAGTGGCTCTCTGGCTGAATATTTTAAACATGCAGTTTATATATTATTCATTATATTTCAGACAATCTCAACAAATTCCTAAATGTGTTAACTGTCTCTGTTGACAGAGAGTATCAATTAGAAACACAAAAACTTAATTTAGCTAATTCAAACTTGACATTTTTGCCTTTGCCATTCTAATTTTAAGYCTTTAAATTTTCATTAAAGGTGTATATTCACAGGTTTGAAACACAGACTTTCATGCATCTGGGGTTGAGAAAAGCTCTTTCACATGCTTATGGTAAGAAAGCAAGAACAACAATACAAATTATCTRGGTTATGAGAAGATGAAACCTAAGTGTAAAAATTGGGAAATCATAGTTCTTTTCAACACTGGTGACTCCTGCATCACAAAATTAATTATTTAGAACAGCCTAACCTTATAACTTTGATTCTCCAAAGGTTATTCTAATATATATTCCTGGCCAGTATTTTTTGCAGTCAAAAAGCATAAAATATGTACTGGAGTGTTTTTAAGCTGCATGCTGCAGTGTTTTGAGACATTAGCTGTATACTTCTGGCTCAAAATCTAAAGATAGCTTTTGCATATGTGTTTCAAATGACGCATCACTACAGAAATGGTTACTAACACAGTTCCTTAAAATTCAAGCTGGCAATATGTTTAGAAAGTAGGATAATGGTAAGGCTGTTGGAGCCATAATGTTAGAAGTATAATCTTACTTCTCTGAAAAAAGCCATGCAAGAGTRTAAAAAGACATCTATGAGATTTGTTTAAAGGATTTAGATAATTCAGAAACAGTAAGATTAGGTTAAGTTTATTTTTAACTGAACAGCAATACTAAGACTTACTACTTATGTAACTCTGTACATTCRAAGTACTAAGTGATTGACATTTGTGATTTATGGTGTTTGATATAAAGCTATCAGTGTACTCATCTATGCTATTCAACTCTGCTGTGCAGACAGTATGGAACTAAGCTTTACAAATGATTAATTGGAGCATAATCAAAATGTTATTTAAAAATAGTTGTCACATCTGAAACACTAGGTATTTCTCTGCTTTTTGATCAGTTCAAGTTGTCAAGATGATTTGCCAGAAGCAAAACAACTAGTGACAGGCGAGGAGTGCTCAGCAGGCAAGGATGTTTGTGGTACAAATCTGTCATATAAAGCATAATGGGAATCCCTCAAATTCCTGCCTGTTTATCAGCTTGGAGGAGGAAAAAATGAACACTCTTCTTCCATTAGATGTTCACAAGTGCGTCTGTGCTAGGATTAGTCAGTATTAACTCTTTGAATGAAGTGAGGAKCAAGTGTCCCTGATCCCCCACAAAGACAAGCCAATTCATTCAAGAGGGTGGGGGATTCTGTACCACTGGTACACTCACAGACATTTCCACCAAGGGCAACATTCACAGGTGGGTCACTCCAGTCAATGCAATCTGAAAATATTGCAAAACTGAAATAATAAATACTTGTTTGAACTTTCTTTCTTATACTTCTGTTTCATAAAGAAGGTATGGGGAATTATATGTAAAATAAATAGTTGAAACACCTCCCCATTACCATTATATGTTGTCTTTAATTGAGAGAAGAATGTACATTACAAGATATTCTATACAGACCTCTTTAACTTATTGAAAATTAGATAACAGATTAACTGTGACTGCAAGAAAGTCACTGCTGGTTGAAAAAATGGAGAATGATGTGGCTAATTTCAGTGCTCTTTTTCAGTTCATATGCTTTAAAAAGAAAACACTGCATCATTCCAGGATTTTTATGTGGTATCTACAAYGGAAAAAAAATACAGCATGAATACCTGTCCTGGATCCGAAGGCAAGATCTAATGAAGATATAAGCATAGGCATCTCAAAGAAACCTGACACATCCTGGGCTGAACTTCTGCAATCCAAGCAAGTTGTTAGTGGCTAAACTTCAACATCATGATAATACATATGGCATAATCTTGGCTCAAACTGGTGACTTCATAGCTTATTCACCAGTGTGTTCTTTCCTTGTTCAACATACTTTAGGGTCAATAAGGAAGGGAAATAACTTTGAGCCTCACTTCTTACATGCAGGGTTCAGTATGTACAYGGTAGCAATGCCCCCATCACATGAAACTTCTTCTTACAACCCTACAAAAATGGGATATGTACAAAAGTCTGTTATCTGTTGATATCAATTATCCTTATGATTGCTACTAGTCAGCACCAACTATAAGACAAAGYCACTCTAACTTCCAGTAAAAGAAAGATCAAATTAATTCTTTTCTGCCAGAAGCTAGAGGAAAACATTGGTAGCTGCCATGAAACAACTATGTTGATAAAGTACATGTAGGCCTGAGATTTCAGGTCATGAGATTGCACTCATTTAACTTGATACTGAGCCTAATAATTTGTGATTGATTAAAACACAACTTGGCATCCTACTTTCAATTGAAGATTCTAAGAAATGGTCACTTTCTATTGCATTTTTGTTCCTCTGGTAAATCACAATTATCCTCTGAGTGTTAATAATATATTCACATTTGAAGTTGTCCAASATCCTTTAAATTTTTTATCAAAATTAAGTTTGATGTGCAGAATAGGGTCAAATAGAAAAACTTCCAATGCCCATCTTTATGCATGACAAACTCYGTATAATTTTAGAAGAGGTTCTCTCTCAAGACACACATGAGAAACATTTAAAACTATTTTACATTCTGAAAGTCATTAGTCAATTCAAAGACAGATGCAAGATCTTTTTTCTTTTATAAACTTACTCTGCTTTCACCATTWCTACTTTATGAATAATTTAATGCTGCTTGTTTTAAAACAATTAAACAGGGGAAAAYAAACCTTGCAGTCCCCTCACATTATTTCCCATAGCCATTCATCTTCATTCCTTTAAACTTTGTCTCCACTTCTGGTTAACTACCTTACATTAGCTGGTGCAAACTTCGGGTAAACTAGAAGAAATGGAACCAAAGGAAAACATCATTTAAAACAAAAAAAAAAAAGGTAACAAAAAAAAAGAAAAAATCTAAAAAAATGGTGTAGCTTCTGTTTGTGTTTGTGAGAGTGGGAAATTGAGGAATAAGTAACAGATTTCTCTTCTTGACTTCCATGTTTTGGTGCATTGGCATAGTTAACTCATTTGAATTAAGAATATAGTCATCTAAGCAGAAAAATATGAAAAGGTTAGATTGATTAATAGGAAGCCACTAACAGCATGTGACCCAAATAAACAATAAAATAAGGACGCATAAAGTAAAAACTATTATTTGACTGATTTGAACAGTCACATGAAAGGAGATGCATAAAAATAGTTTTTACACCCCTAACAGATGAGTTCTGGTCCATCCAGTGGGCAGTTGGCTGAGTAAATAAATTTCTGCAACATTCTTGTTTTCCAGATCTTAGATCACATTGAGTCTTTTAAACACATTCTCAGCTTTGGCTAGATGATCTATAGTCCAGTGTTTCCAAAAGTCAATAGAGTTGTAATCATACTCAAAAAGGTAAAAAATATTTCAGACCTTATGGAAAGTCACAATCTACCTTCAAAAAACTCAGAATATAAAGAAGTAGAAAGTTTATGGATTACATTTAACAATACAGTRTTTCCTCAAGAACAATTTTGTAACCTACAGGAACAGCTCATAATCATATTCTGAACAAAAATGTATTATTTCTTTCCTTAAAAATTAATGACATCAAGACATTGGTTTTGAAGATAAAGTGAAAAGAGGGAATAAAAACTTGTGTAAACTAGAATTTTTAACACTAAATTAATTTGTGAATGAGYTGTATATATGCTTGCAGCAGTTCAATGAGACTGCATACATTCCAGAAAATTTTTAGACTAAGAATCCTAATGAGACAGATGCAGTCTTCTCCCCAGCTGTTGAATAACAATTTCATCACTCATGTAGTGGAGCAGAAAATGTAYGAATGAAATTAGAAAAACCTTCTCCATTTGAATATAACAAGCCCTTAAATGCATAATAAATTTTGGAAAGAAAATTAGCCATATAAACACTAATGTTCACTGTGTATTTAATGGTTTTTATCATGTGTGGAAATGCAGTGCTCTACTCAATTGATCAGTTTATAATCATACAAAAATTAGAAAGTACTAACATARTTCAAGTGAAATGTTATAAAATGAGCAGATGCCCAACTTAAGATGCCTGAGGGCCTGGTATTTTCTTGGTTTAGAGCTCCTTTTCTACTTACTTTAAAGTGGGTCCAAAAATCATAAGGTATATTAAAAAAAAAAAAATTTTTGTCAACTGGTATCTATCTGAAGGACAACTAATGGTAAGTTATACATAATTTTTAGGAGTTTGTATCACTCAATCTTGCATTGGTGAATTGGTATGATCTATGAATTTGTGCATTCAACATCAAAACAAGGATGAGACCTATTAGACTTCCAATTAGCCAGAGATATCACCACCTTTGCCCTCAGGAAAAGGTAGAACCTTCTTGTAACACCTAACAGACAAATACCTTATTTTCTTATAGGATATTGCTAGCCCTCATCAACAAATTTGACTCCCTGGATTGACCTTTAGGCTTCATGCCTGAAGACTTGTCTGGAAGGCTGGACACTCAGCTGCCCCAACCACATATCTGGCCTTGTCTCRCACTSCTTTTCATTGAATCTCAAGTYGGAAGAGACCCATAAGGTCACCTAGTCCAAATCCCTGCTCCTCACAGGAGTATCTAAAACAAAGTTATATGACTAAGTGTCCTGCCCTTGAACTCTGTAAGGCTTGATGCTATGACCACTTCCTTGGRGAGCCTGTTCCAGTGCCCAACCACCCTCTGGGTGAAGAACCTTTTCCTAACATTCAGTCTGAACTTCCCTTGATACATCTTCAATCCATTTCTGTAACAGAATTTCTCAGAGAATGTGGACATGAGGTTCTTTGGAAGGAGGTTTGAGCTATCCCAAAMTGGGCCCCAAGTTTGAGCCTGTATTACAAGTTAAAAAGCCTGTGGCACAGTTAGAAATTAGATTAAGGTGTGTGTATGTATTAGATGGGATAGTTAGGGTGARATCATGGTAGCTACCTTAAAGTGGGGTTGTTTTGCATTCYTTTTACMTGTATACCAATTAGAATGCACCTGTAACTGTAAACTATCTGGAACTGTATTTAACCAGCCATTTTGAGCAATAAAGGGAGAACACATGATGTAACCATATTGGCTGGAAGTCTGCGTTGCTCTGTCCCACTTCCAGATATTGATAAGGACCCTGTCTTTGCATTTCCTTGTGTCCTATCACAGGTCACCAGAGAGATTGTAGCAATGTACTTGCACAAGTTGGGTCATCTGTGTACCAGCCAAAYTCCTTGTAATCTYATCAGAACACCTGTAGTTTTGTTAGTCAAACCCTCAGGAATTCACCAAAGCCACTGAAGCAAAAGCAGGACTAAAATAAAAAYGAAGAACCTGGGAAACTGACCATCAAGAATGCAAACCTCAGATAAAAGTGGGCTAGAYGTAATGATAGACTTTGACCAATTAGGTGCCTTGAAGAGTGCGTGCCAACCTYGTGGACAAAGCGGAAGATCCAATCAAATAATGCRTGATTGCGTGAATATGCATCCTAGAATCTATAACTGTTGCTCATTGGAAACAATAAAGTGGCTTCTGCATAAGCAYATTTTTGCTGTACAGAGGTCCTTTTCTCCTGCAAGAGATCAGCACCAGCCCTTCCTCTTCTTGAGGAAGCTGTTRACTGCAATAAGGTCTCCCCTCAGCTTTCCCTGTTCCTTTCTTCAGGCTGAACAGACCRAGTGACCTCAGCCACTCCAKATACAGCTTGCCCTCAAGGCCCTTCACCATCTTTTTAGCTTTCCTTTGGATGCTCCCTAAGAGCTTTATATYTTTCTTATATTGTGGCACCCAAACCAGCCCCCAGCACTCRAGGTGAGGCCACCCCAGTGCAGAGCAGAGCAGGACAATCCCCTCCCTTGCCCAGCTGGTGATGCTGTGCCTGATGCCCCCCAGAACAGGTCTGGCCCTCCTGGCTGCCAGGGCACTGCTGATTCATATCCAGCTTGCCACCCACCAGGATCCACAGATCTCTTTCTGTGTGCTTCTCTCCAGGTTCTTGTTTGTACAAATACCAGGATTAMCCTGTCCCAGGTGGTAGATCTGGCACTAGGTTACTGCCTCGCTCCCTGGCTATCCAGATATCTTTGTAAGGCCTCTCTACCACACAGCTCCTTCAGGATGCACCACTGCATATTCCCGCACAAGAAATTTATGCATTCATTTGAGGGGACAGAGTAGGACCTTACATACCCTTTGARAAGGAGCAGTTGTATGACAAAATATTTTTAGTAGGGGTTGCAGGCCTGTCCCAAAGGTCTGAGGGACTGYCCTGCCACCCAACTGCCACTGCTCCCTGTGCCCCTTCTGTTCTTGCCTGCTYCTGTCACTCCCTGAGGGTTTGCAGTTTCAGCTCTATGCTGTCAGGCCACCCACTAAGCCAGAATGCCTTTGTCTTAATTCATATGGCTCTAAAGCACTACAAGGACCTGATTAGCAATGACAAAGTGGCTTCAACATAACCGAAATAAATTTTTAATTACTTTAATTAAACAAATGCAAATGCTCCAATGCAGATGAGTTTAAACCAGTTTAACGAAGATCTAGTTCATTTCCATGCATGTTCTCGATTCTTCTTCTTTGCCGTCCCTTGAGGATGGCAAAAAAAAATGAAAGCTTCCATGTGTTGAGTAAAACAATTGCTTCCGTAAGATCATTCCAAAAACTAGATGAGCAGCTCAGGGCAAGAAAGAAAATTGCTACTTTGAGTAGAAAAGTGGAAGTTTCACAGGTTTTGACATCTCTTCAGGGCAATGAGCAACCACATGCTAAAATCTAGACTATCAGTGAGCAGGAGACAAAGCTTCACTAAATTGTGGGATGGAGTGGATGGATGATGAACAGGACTGAAATAGTTTTATCTTACAGACACTGGCAATGACATGGCTAGACAATTACAACACGGGTGGTTCATGAAGTCACTAAACTTCTGGGAGAATTTRCRAGCTTAGCCTGGAAATCAGTAAAGAGCATTCACAAAACTAGTAACAATTATTTTTTTTGGGGGGGAGGGGAAGTTGCGTTTTGTTTTGAGCATTAGTGTTTTGTTTTGTYCTTAAATAATGCTGAGAGCAGCAACTACTGTGGCGTGATAGTAATTTTTTTAATTGCTAGAACTCAAGTCCCTGTAACTTTCTGATTACACTGAGACAAAYGTAATCTTTGGTAAAATCAGTTTAAGCAATTCTGAGGTTTGGTTTACTCCAGTTAGTGAGTAAAGTTAAAAGTGAACAACTTTACTAGAACSAAGAGCCTGTTATCTACCCAGTGTRGCTTCCTATATGGCCATCACAGGGCAGGATAATTATGGTAACAGCAGGGGAAGGAATAGGTCCTGATAGTCTCCTGCTCCAACGCCTCTGAGTTCATCATCATATGGGTAGAGCTTAACAACACTGTCTCAGATCACCAACCCACTCACTCCCACAGCTACATTCCTGCTATTTTCAAGTTCTCTGCTTCATTAAACCTTAAAAGGACTCTGATTGTAGGCCACAGCTGGGAAGTGGTTGTATTCTTTTTCTCTCCTCTGTAATTAATACAAGCCTGTAGAATCTTACTCCCACATTTCCATTTGGTTTACTTTTTTCTAAGAGGAAGAGCAATTCATGTCTTCTCCAACTTGAGYAGACATTCAGATTGGGTTCCATCTGCCCTTATAAATGGGAGTGGGGATATTTTTACAGTATTTACTGTAGCACTGAATGGCCAGTGAGGCCACAGGTGATTCAGCAGGTTACAGAAGGCAATGAAACTCTTCTAAAGACATTTTCTCACTTTGAATTATACTTATCCTGAAGTAAAATCCTTCAGGAACAAAGAGTTTTGAYAGATAACATATATATAATATCCTACTGCACAAACCTATTGTTTACAAAAGAAACTTCACGATGGATTTTTTGAAAGTTGAAAAATCACAGAAAGATATTTACKGTTTTCAAGTTTTTGTAAAATACAGGCTATCAAGGCACGTTTAAATACTTAAAGACAGTAATCACCTCATTTTAAAAATTATGTATCATTGAAATGGAAATTTCAGAGATGTCTGCAATTAATCACTGTTTACATAGGAACTCACTTGCCAGGTATCATAGACCAAGTACATTTTTGGGTACACAATGTGTTCATCCATGCAAATGCTAATAACTCTGTCTCTGTTMCAGAAAAGGTACAATCATGTAAATAGGCCCACTGACATCTAAGGCTGAGGAATGATCTCCATATTTAAGAACAGATTATATCCTGTCCTGTCAGTTGTCTTCCTGGGAATTACCTATGTGATMCCCAAAGCAAGCATGAAGCTAGAGTACCAGCACACCAGCCCATTCCCACTCTGGATTGAGGAAAATACTGAATTCTAACCAAGTAACTCTTTAAAGTGAAAGGGTGAAGTGATATCTYGGAAGAAGTCTATCACCTTTCCTTTCTCACTGAGGCTTATATAAAACACTTCTGACAAATGTTTTTTTCTTTTTCAAGAAAAATAATAAACTTTTTTTTTCCCATAGTTTCACTGCAGTAAGTCTATTTCTTTTTTTCCACATAAACTGCCTATATTTTTCCTCTTCGCAAAGATGATATTTACAGAGAACCTACATTCAATTAAGCTTTTTTCTAATTTTGGGGTACAGTGAAATTCTGTTRGGTAGAATGGGAAACAAAAGGACACACAAGAAATCAACAGACACCAAAAAATGAATTTGTAATACTGAAAATATTCAACAGCATATAAAATCAGCAGAATGCACAAACATAATTAGCAATAATACAAAGAAAAATTAGTCTTCTGTTTTGTTAATTATAAAGGGATCAAGAAGAATGTCAATGGGAATTTTGCCTCTCTTCCTGAGAAATTAGCTACTCTTAAAAAAAAGTCACAGCACCTATTGTGAACTTTGGCTACTCAATTCCAAATAAGCGGCTTTTTACTGTTAATGCTACAAATCAAGTACCATTTGCTTTCTTCTACCAAAAAAAAAAAAATCAAACTAAGATAGTATTTTTTTYTAGGACAGAGCAAGCTAATACAAAATAAGTTACAGCACTTGGTTTAGCTCCCATGGAAATAAATGATGGAAAAACTTCCACTCATTAAGCCAAGCCAAAACCAAGCCCGTAGTTCTCATATGAAATCCTAATGACTATAACAAGAAAAACTGTAAATAACTATTGAACTATAACCTACAGTCTTGTCTTCAAATATGGCTCAAGAAAAACAAACTTCAAAGATTATGGTACAGAGAATATTTTTTCCCCTAGGATGTTTACCTTTGTATTCAGAAACCAAAAGGTGGATTTCAAAACAAATTTTGAGAAAAATAAATCATATCAGTCCTGATGCAAACTTCTTTGAAAGGACAGAGATTCTTTTAAATGCTGTCCGTTCCAAAGAAGACAGTKTTAGACCTCCTGGGGATCTACCTGAAAAATCCACAGACAAACAAATGACACTTGATTAATTTTTGAAATATAATTGAAAGACAGTGATATGTTGCAGCATTTGAAACCACAGACTTGCATGTTAGTAATAAGTAATTATCCCTTCACTATTACTGTAAATGTAGTACAGATGTTTTATTGTCGTTCAACAACATAACAAGTAAAACATCTTTAAGACAACCTGTTTTCAACAATGCCTTTAAGAACAAATTTGAATAAAACAAATATGTTCTTTTTTGGCAAAATAACTTTTGCACCTTTCTATTAGTTAATTGCATTTTTAAATGTCTTGGCAAGAATTTCATAGTATACAGCAGATTCATTAGGCAGCTCTAATAAGATCAGTCATGCATTTATTTATATGAAAAATTCATCCAAAAGCATCACGATTCTAAGACAATATCAAGAGACTTATGATTAAGGCATAAATTCAGGCTTACTACTACTTTTTTATGTTTATTCAGATTACCAATTTCACAGTGAATATATTGGTGTTGTCATTGTATGTCACTTGCATACATTACCCAGAGTTAASCTAATTTGGCTAACATCCAGCTACATATCACATAGTTAAAATTATCACTCTCTTGGTGAATATTCAACGGACCAGAAAGGAAATAAAAAGTGAAAGATAATTATAAGAAACTTGTTGTCACTTGAGCTTTAGCCTAACCTTGTTGTTATCCAAAAATAACTGSTTTTTTTCTATTCACGGGTAATAATCTCTGCACTAATAGCAAGGAATACATAAATAAATGTTCTACATAAACCAAATGACTACTGAATGATAGATTGCAGGCCATGCCCACTACAAGCTGTAAGTAAATTTTTAAGATTWAATTAATGAAAATTAATTGAATTAATTTCAAAAGCAATCAAAAATAAGCTGAAAACACTGTGACTAGCAAGAAGAAAGTGAGAACAAAGAAACAGTCTCTCATAAACTGAGGAAAACCAAAAAGGTTTTCAGTAAATACTTTGCCAGATAAATGCTTAATATATATAATAGTSACCAAGAAAAAAAACAATAAGCTCTGTTAGCCTACTCTGTACTTAATTCAAATTGCTTAAATGTATGTGTTAATGTATGAATTTACTAAAAAGAACAAATATTAGTAACATTCAGACAGAGAAGTAAAAGAAATGTAACTTCTTATTTGTTCTTGGGATACCCCTGAGATTGGATACATTGCAGAGGCTAGAATTTTGAATGCAAGAATGTTGAATTCAGTATCTGTTTCAGATAAAATCAAATGAAAGGGTCGGATGGAATACCATCACCACTACTGGTAAGACATTTGATTCCTTCACCTTAAATGTGAGCTGCTTCAGATTCAGGCCTAAGGCCRTCTCCTACAAAACACAACCCTAAGAAGGAGAATGTTATCAAATTTTTAATATAACTTTTCTATATTTAAGCTTCTTAAWCAAAGAGTTCAGAAACAATTTTTATCCTGAAGATCTCTGGTTACTTTTATATGCAGTACTATTCTAGTGAAAGAAATGTAAGGACTGGTACAACTAAGAACCTTCACTGGTTTTTTCACCKTTTCACCAAATTTACAAATTCATCTTTAGCAGACTAAAACTCTACACATATTCCTTTATTGTTTATAGTTAGTATTTGTGTATTGTTCATTGTGCTAGTTTCTTTTATTTTTTATTACTTTAATAACAGTGTGTATTTCTGAAGAATTAAGGAAAACATTCGGCTTCTTCAGTTTACTCATCTAATTTCTGATAACAAAGTCAATGTAATCATACTGGTGATTAGGGAATAAACACTTAAGGGTAACAAATAGAGAAAAATAATTTTAATTTTTTTACCACAGTATATAATATTTCTGGATGTTTTCAAAGGCTTGTATTTATTATAGTAAAAAAAGTGAAAAACTAAAAGTGGTATCATCTGTGCACAGAACCATGTCTTTATCAAAACAAGTCAGTGATGACTCAAGGATTACCTCCTACACAATTTAAATTAATTTTCTTGAGTAATTACATCTAAACACTATTCTTCCCTTTCTTGGCATCTTGATCTCTWTGCCTTGTAAAAGAAGAGAAAAAGATTAAGTCCTAAATAGCAAAACACTAACATTTTGATCAGAAAACTTGTGATGCTGTGATGTTCAAGGGAACAAATGAGTTGGCCTTTGATGATTCTTATGGGTCCCTTCTGACTCAGGATATTCTAAGATGTCATAAAAAATTAGTCTGCCATAAATATTTCTACTTKGCTTGAGACTCAGCATTTATTGCTGTTATTATTATAGGTTTGTAAAGGGAGTATTATTGTCATTTCATCTCGTTTGCCTCATTTTCTTGCACTTGTGATTCTTTAGAAATGTTCACCATTAATACCATATTAGCTATTACAATGATATTTAGTACCTGAACTGCTCATCACATTGAGTACTTACATCAGTTCACAAGCAGCATTTACCTATTCCAATTCTGATGCATATMATCTAACACTACATATTTCATATAATAGAACTGTCCAATTACTGGCCACTCCAAAGTGGAAATCATACAGTTTAGAAAGAGATTCTAACAGTGCTCTTTCAGATGTAGCCTTCATAAGAGGAGTCCAAATGTACCAAATATATCTATTTATAACAATGTTCTGGTTTTAACATTTTCTAAGTATAACTCTGACTGTCAYTTAGAGATGATTAAAGGTTTAAATATATTTTTGTAAAATTCTCTGATGGTTAAGGGAATGGAGTTGGAAACATTTAATTTGGGTTGTCAGTTTGGTTTCATATGTTACTGATTCTTTGGTCTGTTTATTTACATAGACACTCCATTTTATTCCAGTATCTAAAATCCCTTTGTCTAACTCTTCATTCTGACTTCTTACATGAATGAAGAGGTATCTTTTGTGGATACAGAAAACCAACTTTTCCATGTCACGTGCCAGGCGAGGAGATRCCGTGAGTGCCCCTTGGAATCTCTCTCAGAAGGGGGCCACAAATTAGATTACACTAATTTCTGACACACAAACCCCTACATTTGCACATACAGTTTAACAGAAATCCCACATATTAATGAAACACCTATATTTCTGATAAATTTCTAAGAAATAAAAAATTCTGCTTSTCATGCTAACACAGGGAGGAAGATCTTCCATCTTATTTTCCATCATACCCTTAWTGCTACATATATCTCAGGATATGTATTTTTTTAAAGTATGAAAATTGAAAGGTGGTGGAATTCATAAACATTTTCACACACAAATATGTTAAAGGTCTTGGTCTTGCAGGATTTTGCAAAGGTAACATGAATGAATGAGTGAATGCAGAAGATGAGCTATAATACTGACCAAAGGTAATAATGTAATTATACAACCAGGAGTACTGTAATTAGATTTGCTTAAAATGAAGTAAACAATATATTTMATTTTTGATTTTGGAAAACTGAACTGACTTCTTAATCAATCTTCAAACTTCTTAATCTTCAAACCCRGCAAGTTTGAAGTAATATATTCTATTTTTAGCAAAAAACCTATTTCCAGGGCACAAAATAAAGTAGCATATATTAAATTTTACAWTTTCATAGGGCAGTAGACAAGGCTGACATACTTAAAACCAATCAATGTATAGTGCTCATTTTACATATTGTTTTATATCTTACATTTTTATGTTAAATCATGTAYGATGGAATATGATGGAATGTCACTGTTTTCTGGAAACATCAAAGTATCTACAAGTTTCTTCCTAAACAAAACATATGATGACTTGGCAAAAGCACAAATCACATGCCTTTACTGAGACTCACTTTATATGCTCCTTTCTAGTCCTTCATATTCTCCTTTCTACCCACTGACATCCTGTCTACCTAAAGTACTCTCACATGTCCATGGTTTCCACAACTTTTCCACCATTGTGTTGTGAAACATTCTCTTAATCTTCCTTCACAACACACCTAGATCTCTCATTCTCCTTCAGGCTGCAGTAATACCTTCTCTAAACATGCCTTTCTGCATCCAACTTCTTCCTGATACCACAATATTTCTAAATAACACYTCTACTGCAGTTGTGCCATCTGACAGCTATTCAGAGCGTTTCCATATTTTATTTTTTCCAAATTCTTATCAATTCTAAAGACACAGAACTTACAGTGAGATATAACTTCTTTATTTGCCTTACCACTGTCAGAACAGATGGTGAGGAAGATACGTTGATCTTCTTCTCTAAAACACTTCTTGTACCAATTATCTCTTCTGGAATGGCAGAGCAGTAACTTCCTTTTTTTTCCTTTGTCTCTTCCATGTACTTATGTTCAACTGTTCACTATCAGCTCCCTTTTCAGTTCTTGTTCCTATATACTCTTCTTGTCTTAGCTTTAATTTCTATGTTAATTGAATCATCTTCTTCCTAACCTCCTCACRTATTTGTCATTTCCTTGCTGACCTGCTGCAGCTTGTCTCCAAATCCACCACTTTCCCAAAAATGTTCAACAGACTTGATCTTCTCAAGACACCCTYGCTTCTCCACTGATGCTGCTGTGCCCCGTTTGCTTGTTTCAACACAAGATCATACAGCCTTTGTCTATTACCTCCTTCACTCTCAAGTGGGATAAAGTTTGGGTATTTCCTTCAAAATAACTTCTTTTGAGATACTCTGTTCTCTACTTCTGTTATCTCTGGAAATTCACACATTTAAAACTCCCAACTGCACACTCAGCATCGCATGTCTCATTTGCTGCAGCATCAGTTTCTCTGCCCTTAGCAAATGCAATCTTGTTCCACTCATACCCACTCAGAATGTTGCTCCAAAAATGCTTGTCCTACTTTGTCACTAGGATCATGTCAGTGCTGTCCCTGCTATATTGCAGCAAGCAGACTGCTGCTCTACATTTTATAGGTCCTCAATATAGATACAAGAACCATCAGGTTAGCATATAAGCAGTATTAAAGGGTGTATGGCTGAACAGCAGGGAAAAACCATCTGAGTTTTGTCATCTGGGTGGCTGGATGCTGACTCCATTTGAATTCTCTAAAAGTCAAAGATTTTTCCTCCCTAAAAAGAACTAAGGTGCCAGGAAGAGAAACTTCTGGAATCCTGGATGGGGTCCTTCCTACAGCCACTTTCTCTAACACAGAGACCTCAGACACAAACAATAAGAGATTAAAACTTTCAAAGATACAGAGGGCACATGCAAGTCACTTATAAACCTTGGGACAGCAACAGGGGTGCAAGAACTTAGAGGGAGAGGAGTTAGGGCTGCAGGTTACTTTAAGGAGCCTGCACAAGGTGGGGATAAAATGCAAGACTATTTTCGATGGGAGCACCATTCCAGCATCTGCATATCATCAGAWAATTGTAAAAGGCTTTCACATTTTTAAAAAGCAGGAAGTTTCTGAGCTAACCAATTCTAAGATGAGTCATAGGTTTCAGTCCATGTGTGACATCTAAGTGTTCTGATTGCAGTTGACTCTGAAAGGGTCAAAGTGAACATTTGAAGGAAAATAGCATTGTTCAGTCAAAGTCAGGAAAACTTCAAAAATAAGTTAAGGAAAATCTGTTCTACATACATATAGCACTCTCAGTGCAAACTGAAGATTATGTCATTAGTGTGCAATGCTGCARGCACTGAAGAGATTAAAAATAAATCCTGGACTACATTTGTGCACTGTGTCACTGATTTAAGGCAATACTTATTTTTATAAAATATTCTTTTACTTGTGTAGAAAATTAAGAAATAAAATCTCTGTATCATCACACCCTTTATTAAACCAATCTAGCCATGGGCTAACTGGAAATTTACCTGTAACTGGTCAGTTATMGATTTAACCATATTGTCATGGTTAAACATCTGCAACATCTGTAGATGAGTATTCAAGACATTTTCCACCGACATGAGTGGTAAAGAGAAGAACTGTATCTACTTTTTGAGGAAGGCTAGATCCAGTACAACATAAAATAATTCATATAAAAACAAGAGCCTATCATAAGAGTTTCTTTCAAYAGAGAAAATAAGGTACATGTGTGCCCCTAAGAATTTTTCAATAGAAAAATTACGACTGCTAAAAGTCCACATTGCTAAAATAGATGTCCTTAAAAACATTACACAAGTTATTAAAATAGTTGGGTTTAAAACCTCATCAGTAATCAYCAGCTTGTTTGCACTTAAAGACATACCAGGCTTTTTTATCCATTTATAAACTACACATTTGCAGTCTTGTCCTAAAAAACACAGCAAAAAATTWAAATTCTTGCTTTCACACCTATGCAAGATGAACATACATCCCAAAAGAACAAAAAAGCAGCAAAATAAAATGTGGCATAATTGCCTGTCAAGGTGACTACAAGTCATCACCATGATGCAGCTATGAAAGACACCTGTGTAACCTATCTGCAGTAAAGAATAGAAAGTACCACTTTGATACCACATACACATCCAGCCATCCATTCTGAGGCATGGAAAGGTMATAGTGAGACTGAAAGTTAAACTAATCACACAAAAAAAAAAAAAATCAACTAACAGAATTTGGTTTGTCTGACAAAGCAAAACCAGAAGACTATATGACATTATATACACTAGGGGGCAGAAATTGAAGCAAAAAGTGGAAGTGTTTATTACTWTATTTATGAACTGTGAGAATAGAAAATGTTAGAAATTGCAGAAAAGATACTTAGCCTGGGATTAAATAAATGTTGCATTCATTTCCGAAGAAGAGTCTTCATATACAACAAGACAAAAACTCCCCAGAAACCTGACCTATTACAGGAAAAAACTTGAGAATTTTTTGAAGTATATGATGTTGATCCAGGGCATAGCCAGAGACAGATTTTTGTGAGCAAAGGGTCTATTTAGCCTCCTTTCCTACATGTGGGGGAGCAAACTTTATACTATTGCCCTAGAAATGCCAGAACACTACTGATCAACACATCTTGTGATAGTACCAAATTGCATTCATTCTCATCACTTCCTTGAAAATGCAGATAGTTATTTGATGAGCACAGCTTCAGCTTCTCTAAATGCTCTATTCAGACAGGAACTTAAAGAAGAATATCTGGTTATTTCATCAAATAGTAGTTCATCTGCTGGATTCTCAGATAAGASAAAATCAGCTGAAATATTCTCCATTTTGAGAAGTGGAATCAAGTTTTATACAGCTGGCATCTCATGTAGCAAACACACAAATAATGAACTGGATACAACTGTCACTCCTGAGTCACCACTGTACACTCCCCGTGTATTTTTAGACACCGCTGATTGCGATACGGTAACTCACAGACTGCGAGTCACAGAGGCAGCTGTAGCATCTCGCTGTAATCTAATCACATTGGCAAACTGCAAAACCTTTATCAACATTGATGAGAATTATACTTGTCTGCCCAGTGAAATCAATCTCTGCTGAGAATGAGCACTCAATAGYAGTATAAACAGTGTACATTTGAACACAGTCCTACAACTGCAGTACTAATCTGTCCTGTGCTTTCAAGCAAACAAATAAACAGCAATATAATAATAACTTTCACAAAACTTCTAATGTTTTTGTCTTTTTTTTTTTCTTTTTAATTAATATAAATTGAAGAAAAAATAATATGGTGTGTGACAACAGGGGTGCACTTCTGGTCCTGACCTTGAACTTAGACTTCCAGGAAAAAAAATATATATAGTCATATATATACTGAGAAAAACAGATKGTTAACCCAATACTTTCATCAGTGAACATTTCCTCTCCCAATCAATCATTTTTAAATCAGTGAGGACATCCCTTTGGAGTTTGTCAAGGGAAGTCACGATTTCTGCTTATTTCTTGACAAGTAAGCATTTATGATTATGACTCTTCTAAAGGAAACCAGTAACATTGTTTAAAATAATGCTTTCAGCAGAGGTAATTTCTAAAATGACATTGATTTAAGCAGTTTTCTTTTTGATACCATCTTCAGTGTGATTTGACTGGATATTGAAGATGCTAATGTTGAATATTAATGTTGAAATGTCCATATTTCATCATGTGCCATTTCAGTTTTCAATCTGAAGAAAATGGACCTGAATTATACAAATGTAATATATGCAGACATCAATCTCACAGTGCACATTGTTTATTCTAATCAACATCACATATTGATATGCCCACACTTGTCAGCATGGATATTTTTTACTGTCTTKAACCCTACTCCAGCTACCTCTTTATTACATCCCTGCTCTTTTTCTAAATTGTATACCCCCATTAACATAATTTTATTTCCAGGATTAGGAAAATGCAGCATATATTGTATGGAGTCACTCGTGCTACCATGGGTCAGGTGTTTTAATTCAGTCTATCACAAATTATTGTGACATGCAAGGCTGACAGCAATTTTATTCCTTGGCCARCACCACACAAGGGTTACAAAAGCTTAAATCTCACAACAGCAGTGGGATGACACCTGGACACATGAACACAAACTCTGCCATTCTCTTTGGCAAGTTGTTACTAACTGAAAGATGCCCACTGATTGCATAAGTGAAAATAAAGTTGGTATGAATGCATATGKTTCCTCTTAAAGATGATGTACCAAAGCAGTATTTGGGCTCTTTGCTCTATTAGAGAGGCTACTAATAAAGCACTTGCAAAAAATAAACCACTCTCAAGGGTGCACCCAACGGATCAAGGCAAACATACACACGATCTAACACTGGTGATGCTGTGAATAAATAAATGCAGCCTCCATTGACATCAGTATTCCCTAAAAAATATTACATTTACATACACACAGAAATGATGAAAAAAAGCAYGYATAGATAGTTGAAGGGTAGAATGTGCGTTGCACCTTTCAACTAGATTAATACACAAATTGAAAGCATAGCCAACTTCAACATATAAAAGTGTTTTTCATTGTCCCACTGTACTCTGCTCTGGCGTGGCCCCCACCTTGAATGCTTTTTGCAGTTTTGGGAGACACAACATAAGACATTAGAGATGGTCCAAAGGAGGGCTACAAAGATAGTGAAGGGCCCTGAGGGGAAGCTGTAGGAGGAGCAGCTGAGGTCACTTGGTCTGTTCAGCCTGGAGGAGAGGAGACTGTGGGGRGACCTCACTGCAGTCACAACTTCCTTGTGAGGCAAAGAGGAGGGGTAAAGASTGATRTCTTCTCTGGTGTGACCASTGACARGACYRGCAGGAAAATTATTTTTACCCAAARGGTGATTGGGCACTGRAACAGGCTCCCCAGGGAATGGTCACAGCACCAGCCTGACGGAGTTCAAGAAGTATTTGGGCAAGGCTCTCAGGCACATGGTGTGACTCTTGAGGTGCCCTGTGAAGAGCCAGGAGTTGGATTTGATGATACTTGTGGGTCCCTTCCAGCTCAGGATAGTCTATACTTCTACAGTTCTAGGTGACTGCAATTATTACAAGACTATTTTGCATCCAAATATAAAATAATAACATTCCTGCTTACAGACAATTTATTTTTACCCTTGTCAAGTGCAAGTTTGATCAAAATAGCTGCAAATAAAAGACTATATATATCCATGGTGCACTGGCAGTTATTGAAACATCAAATTTTTTCACTTGTTTAGTTCTATTACTTATATTCACATACCAGTAAGGAATGCTAAGTGCTTTTCTTGGGATAACTTGTTATGTATTTCTAAGTGAATGTCTGTGTAAGATAAAAGCAATGTAACTTCTTTGAAATTTATTTAATTTTTGCTTGATTTTAAAGAAAGGGCAGTAAAGAACTTGACACAACTACTCTYCCCAAAGCTTTGGGAAATAAGGATCTAGCATATTACCCCACTGCATCATTATAGCACTACAACAATTTTAGTAGCTTGAGGTACTGAGGTAAATATAACATATTCCAGTGGTGACAGCATTTGAGTGGTTTCCAGAATGATTCCTCTATTTATAAATAGATCTTCTAGATGACTTGCAGGATATTTTATTTAACATTATAGACTCATTACTTAACTATAGTTAAATCAATAGCTCCCTGTCACATTCTCCTTTTCTCTAAACATTCAAARTCATGGATTCAACACTCTCCAAGCGGTCAACCTATCTGCTTTTATAAATTAAAGAGTTTTTTAAGTGGGCCTTTAGATTAGCAAAAAAAGCAGCATGTTGGTATTCTCTAATCAGCTCTTAACAGWCACCCTTTGCTAAGGGAAGGGGAATGGCGATACTGGTCTCATCTCTGGAAAAGATCCCTGACCCTGGCAAAATCCGAGCTGCTCTGTTTGGGCAGCTTTAGTCTGCACTATGCCAAACCACAGGGTGACCTGAGGGATAGACCCCATCATTCCTAAAAATGTTCAGCAAATGTGTGCATGACATATTACATTATACATATATGTATATATTACATTAATAAATATATAGATACAGATATAGAGAAAATTGCATTTCAGTTTCTGTTTGAATTCCTTCTGAAATAGCAAACTTGTATAGGAAAGTAGAACCTTCTCAAGATCACATAAAGCTCCTATCAAATTTAAGGCTAAACTGAATAGTTTGCATGTAAAAGAAAATAAGCCTAAAGATGCTTTGATCAGATGACAAGGAAGGGGCAAGGGCAAGGGCAAGTGCAAGTGCAAGGGCAAGAAAGAGAAAAAGGAAACAAGGGGGARAAAGTAAAAAGAAATATCAGGAATTTGCTGCAGTCATGCAAACAGACGAGAAAGCTGATGATGCATGAAGGCCAGCTCATGGAAGTGTTGAGTCAAACAAGAAATTACAACTCCTTTCACATTTCACAAGGACAAAACTGGTGTGTATTTTCCYCCTCATTGTCACTATGAATAAGAGTTAGGTTATAAACTCCTAATAATAATATATAATAAGAATCAGTTAGTGACTGAATGTTTTGTTCAACTATAATTGCAGAGTTCCCAAGACATATTGAAGCMTTCACAGGACTAAAATAGACAAAATATTAGTCACCAAAGAACTTGAAAATAAATYATTAATATTTAGTTTCTTCTGTGGTTTATCACTTCATTATCTTTAAACTACATATATATATTTACTTCTATAGTATTATTCTAAAGAGAAAATAACTTTACTCTTTTTATTCTGACACACCTTTTATACATTTTCTCTATCTGAATGACTTCCACCCAGTTACCCACTCCTGTACTGCCTATGTAAAATTAAATTACCCCAAAAATCCATTCACTTTGTATAATCTACAATTAGTCCTTATTTGCAATATTTGCCAACACTCTATAAACCATTCAMCACAGAAAACAAAGGCTTTTACCTGATTGAAGGCCTTATAGTCTCTGACTAGAGTGACTTGACTGTGCAGGACATGAAAGGAAAATTGAACAATGATTAACACCACCATCACATCAACACAGACACATTTCTTGTGGATGCTGCAAAACCAAATTTTTTTGTGCCAGAAAAGCAGAAAATGGACWGGATGCTTTTTATTAAAAGAGAACACTGGGAAAAATCCTTTCTGCCTCAAGCAGAGTAGCTATGCCTACTACAATACAGAATTCCAGACAATGCTGGGAGAAGGAATTGAGGGCAWCTTTGAGTAAAATAATCTRCTTTCTTTTYTCCKAAGATCAGGCAGGGAAACAATCTTCTSAGACTACACTACAGATGTAGATCCATAAGTATCCTATTTCTAGTTAGTATTTGGAGAATTTCTTATTAACTGGTTTATTATTAGACACAGAGACATATTTGGTGTGCTCATGATGCCTTCTMGTATTCTGAKTAAGACTGACACAACCTGACCACCACATCTAGAACAGAAGAGGTGGGCTTTGCAATGGCCCTGAAGTTCTGCTCTCCTGATCATCTATAGTTGGTGACAYGCAGATGTCTTCTCTGGCACAGGCACCCAGGCTTCCTTCCTGGGGCACTTAGGACTAAAACAGAATGAGGATGTGGCTGGAGTGTGTCTGTCCAAGTTCCACAGTGGGAGACAGTCCCCATAACTCTAGCTGAAGAACAAGACCRGACTAGGARCACAGCACRTGGAAAGTAGGACAGCTTGTGACTACACAAATAGTGAGTTGTTGAATCTCCAGCAAGAAATTGATTCTGAAATATTATTCTGGCCCTGAGAAAAATTGTGCTTATTGGCATTAAAAGTAGCATAGGACAGAAATTGTGGCAAATAAAAGGGTAAAMATATTTCACTAGGAAGAAGAAAATATTTACACACGTTAAAGACTTCTAAAGGTAGTTTTATAGATTTGCATACCTTCAAGGCACCAAATGCATTTATTTTAAGGAAGTAATGAAAACATTTATTTCAGTGCACTGAAAGAGCAATCTCATACTATTACTATACTGTAGTGAAGTTTAATCCATACTGACCTCAGCTGTGGCAGTTCTGATAATATATGGAAGTATATTATCAATGCCYGGAAAGCAGCAGGGAAGCAGCTAGTCAAAATAAACCGTGTCAGTTCTGCAGTTTACATACAAATATGATTGAATTTCTTTTCCTGTATTATTATAACTGCTCTGCTACAGCAATTGCTTGGGTCTGACAAYGACAACAYGGGCAAGAAAAATGAAAGGAAATGAAATAAAAGCAAGATGACCCAGTAACAAGAAACATAAACCTCATTCTCCCCATAATGAAAAGATTATATTTAATCAGCAGCTGTGTGCTTTGAATTTGATTCAAAGTACCTCRAAAGACCCTTGACCAAAGACAATTACAGTCAGCGAATGGTACCTATTTCATGCAATTTAGTATTTTTGAATTTGAAACACTTTCCTAATCACCCAGAGTCCAATAATACTCCATTAAAATAAAGTGTTAATAACATCATGCTAAGTAAAGGCTTAAGGACAGAGAAGTTCAAGAGTAAGAAATATTCCTGTTTTCCTATTTACCTCTCACTTRAGCTTAAAGCTCTGCACTATGCATGCTATTCAGCTCAGAAAACACATTACAACTGCACACTAAACTAACAGTTCTGTTCTGAGTTTCCATTAAAATTMTTTACTATAAGAGGTTCAAAATGCACCCATGAAAATATAATCCTGGAAGGCATTTGATCTMATCTCAAGAATGGATATTTTGATTTTTTTCACAGCAAGTATCTGAGGAAAAATTTTAAAAAATAATTTTCTGAAAACACAGAGTGAACTAAACATCGATTTGAAGAAGGTAAGTCTGACAAAGGAGCCCTCAAGGGGGTGCAGAAGCCTCACTCACTCTCAGCCCCCGCTGGGAGAGGCTGGAGCCCCTGACGGCAGCAGCAGCCTTGGCTCCTGCCCAGTGCAGTGACAGAGCCCTGATAACACGTCTGCACGGAGTACAGATGGATCCCCTTCAAGCATATGTCCCTAATGTGAAAGGCTCAGTCCTCTTACACTCTGCCATAAGCTTTCCACATCCTGTTCCGTTCTACAAAGAGGAACCAGATTTATTTTGCTTCCTTCTGCCATATGTGCGTCTATAGAGAAAAGAGGATTTGTCCTAGTAAATGAGCACATCATAGAAAACAGAAAATATTAGTCCCATTTCTCTCTGTCTCTGTCATGCACAGACTTGACAGAGAAAACCAAAATCATTTAATATCAAGTGTTTAATATGGATTTTTGCTTCTGATATTTAAAAATACATATTCATGCGTAAACTTCCCAAACACTTAACACAATCAATAGAATTCTATAAGACTCTTTTGTCCACTTTCTAGCCATCTTAATCAGCAAAAGACTTCTGATCCATGTGCCTAAGACATGTTCTAGCAGCTTTTTCTTCAAGGTACCATTTGAAACTATGTTGCCATTTCCCATTATGGTTTATCAAGCACTGCAAGTCTCCCTTTGGAACCTAAACATCATTGGAGGAGAAGTAAATACAGAAAATGCCTCCAACTGCTGCTATAATGAACAGAATTTTCCTAGTCAGAATAATGTTTTCAAGTTTTTTTTGGCAAATAGTTGCAWGTGAACTGCTGCTATAATGACACATTGAGACAAGTGATTTTGATAGAYCCTTATAACAATAATACCACAATAACCTGTATATAAACCCAGTTTTTATTTGGTTTCTTCTGGAAAGGGTAAGCTAAAATGTGAGAAAACTGAAATGCACAAAATTATCTTTTCATTCTCTTCATCAGCCCAAGCTCAAAAACAGCTTTAATTTATTTTATACAACAAAAGTATCTGAAGTTGAAAAATGGTGTCAAAGAGCACTTTCTAGTCTTCTCCATGGTATTACTTTCTTATTAAACAAAAAATAGTGACAATTTCACGGCAACAGATTTGACTTTATGCCATGGGAAAAATCACTTCTTGACCTAAAAGAGATCTTTTTGGACTGATTAACTAGCTTTAGGGCCAGACTGTACAGGTGTTTGGCACAAAACAGTTACTCCACAGGATCTAGCTAAGAAGGCTTCTGTGGGAAAAAGAACAGAAGGTAATTACCAGATTGATGACAGAATAGAAAAATTTTCCACAGATGAGTCTAAAGCAATTTTGGCTGTGTCCAGAACTGTCTTCTGTGCAAGTCTCTCTGGCTGCCAAATCTTACACAATTTGTTTCACAAGTATGGGAGCTGTACAAATTGGCAGAAGAAGAATATATCTTTGGGAGTARTTATTAAATATGCATGTATATTCATGAATATTTCACACTTCTCCACTGACCACCCTACATGAACATTCACTAAAATACATAAGAGTTCACAAAAACTGCATGAATGACAATGAACATCAAATGAGACATTGTGTATCACTTTCTGATTCATGACATCTAGACCTTCAGAGATACTATCTCACTGTCAGATTCTTCAATACCTAGCTTACAAGTCCTGAATTACCCTCTACAGGAAACTGCATTGTGTCATAACAGSATGTAAAGACAACATGCAATATCAAAGTTACAGGCTCATAATAGGTTAACCTCAACACACATTAATCTATACACACTGCTACTTGGTATCATCTTTCCATTCAACCTTCAGGCAATCATTCCTCAAAAACTTTCCCATTCTCTCCCATGCTTTTTTGTCRAAGAATACTCTCAATATTCTGCGAAAAATTCAACTTTCCCACACTTCAAAATGTAACTAAGGCTCCACTATCAAGAATTACATGCTAGTTCAACCCTGTTATAGCATATATATAGAATYATAGACTAGTTAAGGTTAAAAAAGGCCTCTAAAATCATCAAGTCCAAYCATCAATGTARTATCACCACCATGTTCACCATTAAACTATGTCTTCARGTGCCCTATCCACATGGTTTTGTACACTTCCATGAATGGTGGCTCCACCACATCTCTAAAAAAGCCTGTTCCAGTGCTTGAAAATCCTTTCAATGAAGAAATTTTTCCCAATATCTAATCTAAACCTCCCTGATGCAACCTGAGGCCATTTCCTCTTGTCCTGTCACTTGCTACCTGGGGGAAGAGACTGACCCCCACCTCAACTACAGCCTCCTTTCAGGCAGTTGTAGAGAGCAATCAGATGTCCTCCTTAACCCCAGGCTAAACAATCCCAGTTGTCTCAGTCCTCATAAGACTTGCCCTCCCTCCACCTTAGCCTCTTCCTTGCTGCTGATTTTTGCAAACTGCTCCCATGGTTCCTCTCTCACTAGCACTCCCTCCTGTTAGGACACTGAAAAGCACCAAATCCAGCAACACCTCTAAGTGAGAGTTATTAGACATGACCAATAAGGCAACTTGAGTCTACACTCTGAAAATTATTTTTCATGCCATCCACACCCTCTTGCTAGAGGAATATAATAGAGTTGTCCATCACTTCCTCACTGTACATACAAAGTCACATTGTGGTGTCTACTCATCAGTGACATGAAATAAGCAACTGACCACATTGTAAACTTATTTCCTCTAGATCRGCTGCAGTAGATTCAAATGGAGAAACTTGCACCAATCTAATTAAATTGATATAAATATCAGTGTAAYTTAGATCAGTGTCACTTCTTTTTCAGGAAGAGCCTTAAACAGACATTTCTTTCCATTCAGTATAGGCATTCTCTGGATGGAACATATGACTTTCCTGTTTGTAGCTGTACAGACACCCTTAGGTTTTGGGTAACTCATTCAAAGTGGTTGAAACTGCCCACTGAATCTGAACTCTGAATTAGTTCTGTGGTAGAAGATATGTCTTAAAGAGTTAAACACAAAAAAATATTACATTCCAAAGTTACTTATCTGTCTGATGTACATTACCCTGTTCTTCGTCTCTCATCTCAAATAAATCCCACTTATCTTTCTTTCCTCTTCCTATGCCTATTTGAAGAAAACTATTAAAGTCCTCTTTTTTACCTTYGCCCTTATTATTTTCTGCTCCTGGTTCAGTTGTGCCATGTCTAACACTACCCTTTTTAAAAATAGCTGTGTCTAGTCCTCAAAACAAAGTTTCTTTTCTGATCTATAATTATATAAGAAAGTAATACTGACAGGTGTATCAAACTGTTTACCCCCAAATGCCATTGGTCAAGTAAAATCTAGACTAGATTTCAGGGCTGAAAGTAGGCTGTTCTAATGGCAATTACAGACTATTTACTTACTTGTATAAAAGTAGCYAAGAAATTTCAAACTAATATCTACCTTAAGAAATAAAATTAGAAGCTCAGTAAAACAAGGCTTAGGTGCAGCTCAGTGCTAGTAAAGTGATTACCGCAGCCATAAATCTAAAAAATGAAATATATATAGATATATATATAGAAAGTCATTATAAAATCCTTATCTGAAGAGACAGAGCCATGGGTTTTTTAAAAAAATAACTCCTACAGCAATCAGAGCTCCGCTACCATGAACACCTGACTTTCAATTCAACCGGTTTTTTTGAAAAGTTCAGTTCTAATGTCAGACAATCATCCTTATATAGAGAACAATACTGAGAACATAGTTTGAACACACTGCATCTCTTCTTCTGCCTAGGAGTACTTTAATTATAGCCCAGSGCTCAGTCAGTTGGATCCTAAGACTTAAGTCACTGGTCCCTAACTTTTGTATATTCTCTTGAGAAAGATAGCAATAATCTGAACCTCACCAGGATCAGCTTATTTCCTGTTTTTGACAGTTCCTGCTGTTGCCTTGGTTCCTGCTGATCCCAGCACAAGGAGTACAGTGCACAGGGTAGATCCAGCAGTTTTCATATATGTGGAATCCACACTATTCTGYGGATTTATTCTATGTCATTAAGACAAACCCACCAATTATGAACTACTGAGCTCAAATGTATTGTATGTAAATGCTAAATATATTGAACAGTGCTATGTGAGAAAGGGYTAAGATATGATAGCTTGCTTTACATATGAAAAATGACTCAAAGATCCTCGTCTCAATCAGAAATAAAGCACTAATGTTGCCATTATGGTATTGTTGTTTGTCTATTTTCTTTTAATTTTATTAAAACTAGGTTAAGTTTTAAAGATAAAAATTGTGGTTTTTGTTTTGTCTACTAAGTTCCGAGATTTTTGGTTTAAGAAATAATTCTTCTTTGCTATAAAAAATAGCCCTGACAAGAAAATAGACAAGAAAAAGCATTTTGGGCAAATGTTCTATGAACAATCAGATTGAACATTTCTCAAACAAATTTCATAAAGCTGGCCAGAAAAATATTTTCAGAGTGAATTTGAATTTTAAAAATCCATATCCTGTTCTCCAGTTTCATACAGCTGGTAATTGTACCACAGCTTTTKGTGAAACAGCATCACTCCATAGTCTTTCTGAAGCCATTGTGGAAGAAATAGGAAAAAAAAGCTAAAAATAAGGGYCTTGTAACATTCTGCCATGTCTGGATTCCTTTAACCCACTTTTGGAATGCATAAARTAGCAATAATTCTTATAGACATGGTTTTTTCAGCAACCTCCTGCTGTCAATGAAAAGTAGTCCTATTGGCAATAGTTAATAATGGAATCAAAAATGCTGTCATTTAGCAACAAGGGTTTGATMCCCAGCTGACTCTGCTACATCATCCTCTCACTCACTGATCAAGACCACTCAGTTGTCAGAGACAACCCCGATTTCAGACATGACCAGATGCCACCTCATAGCAGTTGTTCAATTACTTTCAACAAGAGTCTCTAAAGGATGCTGAATTCTGTCATTGGGAAGAGGGTGACCTCTCTTTGGAAGGCRTAAATACATTAACAGTGACTTGATACTAGAGTCTCAAAATGAATAACAACAGAAAAGGTCACAAATACAAATGAGAGGAATATAAGGGAAAAAAAAAAAAAGGCTGAGTCCCTTGAAAGAAAAGATTTCTGCAACTAAGCTGCCTAAAAATAAGTCCAAGAAGAGAAAAGAAATAAAGGTTTTTCTATAAATGTAATGTATTTTTATTCATTGTAACTAAACTCTMGGGAGACCTATCTAGATGAGCTTCGCAGTGTCAGACTAGATATGCTATGCAAAACATTTCTTCTAATCTTGAGCAGCTTCTGTGCTGTTAATAAATCCTGGTTTTAATTAGACCACTTGAGTCCCAGGCTTTTTAAGGAAAGTTTCATACAGGTTGTCCCAGAGAGACAAAACTTTCAATCACAAATAGGTAGTGTAAGAAAAGTGTCCAATAGGGATTCTCAGACAAAGASGGCAATTTTTCACTCCTTTTACAGAGCTATATTACTACAGCAAAAGTAAGGTCATAGGCATTCTTCCTCTGACCAAGTACAAGAAGAAAATTCAAAAGAAACAGCAAAGAACAGAACATCTATGCTCTCTTTCCTTCCCCTAACTTCAAATACCTAGGCAGATAAAAGGATTGGTAAGTACTTGCACTACTACCAAATGACAAAACCCTAAATACAAGATAGTAATTTCAGAGACTAAAATTGTGAAAGCATTTTCAAATGCAGTATCTGATTTTATCACCCTTTTTTTTTTGTCCCAATATGAAATGAATTWAAAGGATCATCTTTTTTGAAAGCATTGAAAATACTTGTTTAGATTACATTAAGTCTCAGTTCACATAGCAGATCTGYAACAAATAGGAAAAGTACAGAGAGCTCTTCAGTCAATAGAATACGTAAAGACACTTTCTTTAATAGCTAGTGAAATTTCAATTGAGAAAAATTTGAAAGATCAAGAATTTTAAAACTTTGACAAAMATGACAAATAACAAATAGCTACTAGTGTGAAATAGCAGATATCTGACAAAGTATGCTGTTCAGCCACTGTCTAATCTCCTATAATCTTCTTTCATTCATGATTGGACTAATACTCACAAAGAAAAAAAAATGTTGAATAGTGTTTGATAATACATYTCTGAATATGACTCCTGAAGTACATCTTGTAAATATAAACAAATGCTTTGCCAGCTATAATACATGTGGTATTTCTACTATTATAATAGTTGCTTTCTAGTCACTCCCTACTTTGCATACAGTTCCAAATAACAAATACTAGCAGCAAGTTATATTGCAGCAAGCAAACTGTCACAATATTTTCAGGACATATTTGGTCTGCAAATTTCACAAACTAGCTGTTGCAATCAGCAGAGAGGCAATGCAGCTGTCACCACCTTTGAATCTGCTTAATAATTATCCTCTAAAGAATACATAAACCAACAGGAGAAATTAACCATAAAATCCACATGGAAAGGTAGCATTGCAAAATGCAGATATACTATTCTACAAGCATGACTGTAACTACTGACTGAACAGARGTTCTTCAAAAGAAAAACAGCATTAAATAATTATCTCAGATTTTCCACATGCATCTTATTCTCTTAGAAAATTTTCCTCAGGTTTTTTATCTTTTAAGGGAAAAATTGTAAAACTATATGTGTCAGTAATATAATTATTTCCTTTTCTCAATTTAGAGAGATTTCTTTTTCTTTAGTTTGGAACTGCACCTGTTATATGACACACTGCTGTGGCAAAAGCTGTGCATACAAAGGTTGTAAAAGGAATGTCCAACATAAAAGACAAAGAATGGCCTAAAATGGGATGTCAGTGACAATTGTCTGACTCAGTGAAAACTARTTTTGGGTTGAGGCGGGGAAGGAAGGAGAAAAATCAAAGCTTTTCATGTATTTTTCTCTTGACCTGAGAAAGAACATGTGGGACACTTAAAAAAATCTTATGATAGATAATGAAGACCTTCATGAAGACTCTCAGGTTCAACTGAAATAGCAACCTGCTCAAAAGGAAGAAACASTTGTCTCTCTTTTTTCCCTATTCTATATATACTCTATGGATYTAAAGACTGTTTCTGCTGTATATGTTTAACCGGGAAAGAATTATATGTAAAATATATTCAACAGGTGATAATGAAACAGCTAAAAATAAAAAGTAGGGTATGATGTTACAGAGATGCCATATCACAACTGAGAATTCCATAGCCTAGCCCAAGCTTTTTTTTTTTTTTTTTAATTCAGTAAGATATGTGAGAGAGAGTCCATGTGCAATGAATATATGGTTTTAAAAAACACTGATACAGTCAATGCCAATATTTAAACTATAATGCCTYCAGCTACTTGGGCACTTCAATTCAAAAATAGAAGTGTTAATCACACTGTGAAAATACCTTATTTCACAGGTAAGGCTACTATTTTGAAGTTATGATTTTGCACCCACATAAACATTATTTATCAAGGAAATAAACCAAATTGCAGTGTCTTTATTTTTAACACTTGAACACCTACAATAGTTGTGGGGTTTATATATTTATAATGATTTTTACTGTTTTCTTTGATACTACAAGGCTTACCATACCATATAATCCCACTGAAGACTTGCACTGTATTAAATCAGCTACTTCATTACTTTTAGAGACCAAAGCCATTTTCTTTTTCTATTTGTACTGCAACATCAATCATTTAAAGTATATTTTCAATTGTGTTTATAATATGAGATATATAAAGCACAAGAGGAAATATATTGTAAATAAATKATTGCTACATTACTAGATAGCAGTAAAGGTTGAAAGCAAAGGAAAAAAAAAACAACATAGCACATTACTCTCTGATAGTGAGACTGCAGCAAACAGCAAACTGCCTAATCTATAGAGACAGGACAAATGTCAGAGTAAATTCTTGAGCAGGACTATATAGCTCCAGGGAAAGATAATGGCATACTATGCTCTTCAGCTTTAGGTCAGAGCCTGGCACCAGGCTCAGATCATTCCTCTTTTATGCAATGATCCACTGCTTGCATACTCAGACGTCAGAGTTGTTGGTTAAAGGCTCATGAGGGATGTTGGTAATAAAACTCACCACTTTCATTTCTCACAGCATTGCCAGGAAATCACAGCGCAAGCCAAATGGTTTCTATCATGTTTGAAAACCAACCACTGGCTAACAGTTCAGGGACCATCTATAAATGTTCGAGCAGGTATAAAACAGCTGCTGAAATGAGTAATGGAGATTCTCCCAGGMCACATGATGGCTGTCTAGGGCCCCATGTGAAATGAGCGCTTGGCTCACTTTTCCCTGGATCCCAGTGGACCGATAAGAASTAATACCCAAGGAAATCAGTGACCTTGGCAGTAGAGCCAAAAAGAATGAAAAATTCTTTTTCACAGCACCTAAAAGTTGAGAGATGTTACTGGAATACAGAAKAGAAACATGAACTGTTACCAAATACAACACTRTTGTGACATCTCTGTGTCTGTCAGTCACYGGGTGCRATTACAAACAACCTCCACATTCAAATTACAGGAGAAAGCAGCTCATTTTCATACATGAGAATTTTCACAGAATTKTCTACTGATCTTGACACTAAAATATGTCCCTGAGAGGTACTAGAAACACCTCTGTAAAGTATGTTATATATCCCACAGAAAATAACTTTTCCACTACTATCAAAATTCTTGAAAGAACATTTCTGGCAGTTTCCAAACAACTTATACTGGCCAGAGTTTCATAAAACAAGATTCATGATCCAGCACCACCTGACAGCTGTTGCTACCACCATTGCTGCTAAGACTGTTAAGTGCTGTAATGTTCAATGGCACTATATCCCTCATTAAGAGAACCCTTTACAGACAAATATATGGCCCTGCTCTCAGTACACAACAGAACAATTTTGACAGGTCATGATAATAAACATTAAAAAAAAWAAATKAATGTTAGCAATGGTGGRATGAAGTCTACRAATACKTTTACCAGATAGCAACTAGCCAAAYGAAGCAAAGCACAAGCTTTGGTGGAAAGATGGCATCCTAACTAAAAGGAAAGACATTGGAAAGAAATATAGGAAAAGACATGATGGCAAGCAAAGTCTTCAAAAACACTGATGAGTTTTGAAAAATACTGTATTTTTTTTAAAGGTTATACAGTTTTATGTATATTTTATATTTACAGTTAAACAAGAGCTAGAAAGAAAAAAATGGAGGAATGGCTGCACTAGAGGTAGATATTAATGCCAAGAAACTAGCTGGTTGAGAATGTCATGGTGGGTGGAAGGCAACTTGGGTSACATTGATGAATAATTTACAGAGTCCATATTTGTTTAAAAGGGAAGCAATAAACAGCAAAATAAAACAACTTCAAGAAGGCAAACAAATTTGGATGAATCAGTGGAAAGACAGCAAAAATAAGTAAAAGAGTAATTTTTTTCCARTGGAGATAAAGGCAGGAATTGCCTTTGAAAAATCAGATATTTCACAGATCTTCAACAAGCATAAAGCATGACAAGCACAAAAGCACATAGAGAAAAATAAGAAYAGCCAACACAAATTATAGAATGCAAATAAGAAAGGAACTAGCTTAATATGAACACAAACCCCTATGAATGCACTGGTAGTGAGAGAACAACAAATAAAATGTTTACCTGCCATTCTAAAGAGAGGAAAGGATATTGGCAGAGTGCAGAGAAGGAGCCAAAGGATTTAATAATCTTTTCCACCAATTGTCACTAAAATACTCATTTGCAAGCAAATGGTCAACCTGTTTTTTTGAAAGTAGGCTCAATTCTTAACTCTGGTTAAGTTGATCTGAAGAAGTGGGCTGGATTTATAACTGTTGTGTCAATCTTTGCAATCAATCACCTGCCTAAAAAAGGAAGGCTAGGGACATATTTGAAAGTAAGCATTGAATGGACAGTACAGTTGGAATACAAGGATTAGTACTTGGGGAGAAGCATTTTTTGGTTTATGTAGTAATTAATAAAAGAYCAGTGTCCAAATCAAAAATAAGGCATTGAAGCAGAGTTGAATMATTCTAAAACTTCAGTGATGAGCAGCAGTTCACAAGAAACATTTTTGCTATTACAGAAGCTGTCAATTGAGCTAAATCAGATTCATCTAGCTCATAATTTAAATAAAATTATTATGTTTCTTCTCACTAAAAGCCAGCAGATGCTATAATGAAAGAAAGACTATTATTTGTCTATCTCAAATCAAATAGTGTAAGTTGAAAAATTCTGTATGGAACAACCATTTMGTTTCACTATTCAGTTTTTGCCATGATTTCTCTTCCTTGTTTTTTCCTGGTTCCTTATCGCAGGATGTCCATATATACATTATAACACAATGGACATCCTCAGGACAATGAAATCAATCTTAGGATTTGATTAAGACTGATTAACTGGGATCATGGGGTCCACTGAATAAACAGTACTTCTAGCAGTGGTCTAAATCTCCATTCTTTTTACTCTTCACTGCTAGAAGTCATGAAGGAAAAGAATTTAGTTGCAAATACACCCAACTAAACACAGTTTAGACCTGACTCTGACAGAACAATAAAGTCTAAATACTTTAACTTCAAGACAAGACCTCAGTCTCCTCAGGAAGGAGGTGTGAACATGAACACTGCACACACAAGATTTGCAGAGAATTCTAAAATATGAAAGAATTTTCTGTTACAAGATCATAATCAGAAATCTATCACATTGCAACTGCACACCTTGAGTTTGTTTAGTGAATGAAATGACATTATAAATATTGCCCTCATTTTTTTTATTATTAAAAGCAGCAAAATTTACATTAGGAGAAATAGAACATATTTTCATAAATTTTATAAAGAGTAAAGGTTAAAAAGAAACTCATTATTAATTTATAATATGTATAAACAAAAAATCTGCATTATACATTAGTTACATTTCAATAAGAAATACAAGTGTGGGTTTTGCACCTAGAAAGAAATACCTATTTTTAATTTTTTTTTTTATGACACTGAGTGAAAAGCACACATGTAGACTGAGCAAGATGAACCATTGATGACTACCTACAGGTAGGAAGAAGATATTTAGCTTCCATCTATGAACACTTGTCAGGTTGATCAGACTGAAAATGCAGGGGGTTAACGGTGGGAAAATTAATTAATATTTTACAATAATTATGCTGTTCTGCAGTTGATTCTCTTGATCAAGTTGTTAGTTGCTTTAAAAGACTAAGATCATCAATTACTACACATAGCACAGAACATTAATCATATTCCTGACATTTTTCAAATCTGGGTGAGTCTGTTTTGTTTTGTAAATATGTGCTGTACCTGAAGGAGGAGAGGAGAGGAGAGGAGAGGAGAGGAGAGGAGAGGAGAGGAGAGGA
>CADDXX010000014.1:2784067-2872624 GCA_902810485.1 Alauda arvensis
GAGAAGAGAAGAGAAGAGAAGAGAAGAGAAGAGAAGAGAAGAGAAGAGAAGAGAAGAGAAGAGAAGAGAAGAGAAGAGAAGAGAAGAGAAGAGAATTGGAGAATCATAAGGTGAAATCGAGGTGGGAAGCAGAAGCCATTAATTTCACATGAGAGCTTTGCATGGTATAACAATCCACTTCAGATGCATTAGTTGGATATCATTTTCTGTTCCAGTAAGAGTAAGATCAAATCAAGGCAGTCTTATAGTAAAATCCTACAGTTACACTCTGAAAAGAAGGGTCATTTTAATTTCAGGGTCTTTTATAACACAGCAAGATAACTGATTGAACTGTGAAATAGCATTAACAGTATAAATATATTCTGATGTCCTCTCTAATACATTTAGAAATTACAGAGATATTTGGGGGTTTTTATTTCCAGGAATTATGATKAATCTTCAGTTCCTTTTCCTTAGCTACAAAATATTTATATGAAGACTGTACTATTGCTAAATCTGCTGCCACTGCTAAACTTTGCCCTAATTACGAAATTAACTTTTTTAAGGGCTGCGATGATGTGAGAGTTTCAGGGGTTCAAAGCTCTGGACCAAAAGTGAACTTGTTTGCTATAAACATATTACAWTTTTCTTACTTTTGGAAGTCTTTTCTAGAGCAAAATATTGTTGTCATTCAAAGCAAGAAAGTGGAAAATGATGGGATGTTTCTATTACAGTGCAAATGACTTGAAAAGGAAACTATACTTCTTACAGCCTTCAGAGTTTCTAATGTCAACAGAAAAACAGCCTGGTACCTGCAGAAGAGTAGTGTTTCCAAAAATCAGGCAAGTAGCTTCAACTTMACATGTAACTCGTAGTAAGTAACTCACAAAGAGAGTTTTGGTAAGCACAGATGTTTCTATGTTCAAAACATGCAAAGATCCTGAAGAACTCAAAGATACTAAGTTCAACTAAACCAGCATTCATTCAGAAAAATATCTGAAGTGTGAGTTGATGTTACTCTCATTCTGACTAGATTGTGTATTACATTCAGGCCCTYTTATGAAATTGAGTAGATGAGATGATATTTACTCACACTCAAGAAAATGAAACTGAGTCACTTTTGTCCTAAGACTCTCAAGCTGTAAATTCATTATTCACCTGAAGACAGTACAAAGGTTTTTGGAAAATCTCCCAAGTTTGTCTTGTTATGATAATGACAAAAATCAGCATGTACTATTAAAGGCTTAAAATCAGCGAGGCTCCATTCCCCTCCAGCTACAACCCCATTAGTCTGAAYTAGGATACTGATACCAGATATTTTAGGCAGGTATTACACTCTGTGGAAACTTTGATAAAAACCTCAATGCATAAAACAGACTTTATTGTTTTTATTTTAAGATCTTAGCCAAGTATGTGCAACACCTCTCTCAAAAGATTATCTATTAATGCATGGATATGTGCTGGGACACAACACTTTACACCAGCAGCTTCACAGTTCTGAATGTATTTAGCAAGAAACAACCTAACACTTTTATTTACATGCTACCAAAAATACCTTCAGGAAAATACATAAACATGAAATGAAATGTGAAATTGCAGCTGTCAGTTCAAACTTACCCATTGCAACTTTCAGTCACATGAGTTGGCTGAACTGAATATTCTCAACCCAAGTAACCTCATCTTTACTCTAGATTCGTTCACACCTCACCCTCAGTGCCAAACCACCACTGAGTAAGGAACAGATTTGTCTACCGGAAGAACAGCAGATTGTAGGAATGAGGTTAAATACATTTTACTGTCACCATAAGTACTTACAACTCGCAGAACAAGGAATACATTTATTTTACAGTTGAGAGCCGGTTACTATCGAGTGAGAAAAGTAAAAATAAAATACTGAGAAGATTCAGTTGATGTATTACTTTTAGTATGGCAAAAAAGAACAAAGAGGCAGTTCAAAATTTTCAGTGTAGGCAAAATACTGCAGTRTGTAGATCAGCTATTGTGTTTCAATCACTAGACTAGCAATAAAGGTAAATATGTCTAGATTTTAATTAAATTTCTCATAGACTTGAGTATCTGTTGCTAACAGTATTTAAATTTCTTCAGTCACATAATATTTATACAACTTCACAATTGTTCTTTAAGACATAAAGAACTATACATAATCAGTTTTTCACCCAAGGAAAGAACWATATGGATTATAAACAACTCTGATTATATTCCATATATAATCACCACCTACACTTCAAGAGTATTGTAGCTAATCTGGATCATATTATTAGCATACTCTTGGTCTGAAATCTCTATTATTTTCAAACATAATACCAAACTTTGAAATAATAAATTCTGTTTCCTGCTTTTCTGCATGTGTATATAAAGATTCTTATGTCTTCATTTTAAATAGTCCACCCTAAAGACTGCTCAATCTTTTTAGTTCTCTATGTGGTGATTTTTATATCACTGTCTTATAATATTTTTCCAATGTTTTCACTGTARATTTTTAAATGAAATTTTTACTCTAGTCCAGTTTTTCTTTTTATGTAGAAATAACTACTCCTTCATAAAAAGCTAAATAACAGAAAGAACTTTTCATAGTTTTAAATTATATTTTTAATAGAGTTCATCCATTATATTTAAAAAACTCTCTTATCAGGAGCATTACCTTCTTGGTTTTTAATGTTTTTGGTCTCAAGATCACCTTGCTATGCATGCCCAGAAATTAATCTTGATTTATGCTCTGGAATTCTTCAAATCATTTCACTTTACTATAGAAAAACACATGCAATTTCCAATAAAGTTTTCCCCACAAAAAAAAGTTTTCCCTGTAAGCCTAGGGAACAATCCAAAGGCAGCATCAATTCCACATTAGCAGACAGGACTAATTCCACATTAGCAGACAGGACTAATTCCACATTAGTCCTGTCTGCTAATGAGGAATTGATGCTAAGCAAATAAATTTTTGAATCAGGATAGCTGCACTTACAATTCTTAACATTCAAGGGCTCAGATGTGTTATTCACTTGTTAAACCACTTATGCCCAATGTAAAAAGAAAAGCAACTCATCAGGGACAGAACAGACACTAAACAGAAAAGAATATTACAATCTCCTCTGTCATTCTATTTATGCAGAAGAAAGGTGGTAACTTTTATTTTGAGTTCCTAGTCAATGGCTGATTACTAAGATTGTTAATTCAGCTGAGTTACTTGGTACAACAATATTGGGTAAACAATTTTAAAAAACAGAAAAATTCTTAAACTTAGAAATCCAYTTTTAACAGTGCCCTTGTGATTTCTCAAGGAAGATTTGATTAAATATTATGGTTGAATTAAAGTGGGCCACCTGCAAAACAAATACAATTTTAGTAAGTGTTATTCTACCTGAAACTCTACAGTAGACACAGAATTAACTCTGTTGAGAGCTTAAAGAGCATAAAGAAACACCCTCTGAGTTTCAGAAGCTGAACCTAATAGAGTTCAACATATGGAATTCTATTACGAGCAACAGACAGCTAAAATTTCCCAGTGTGACTCTTATTCCATTTTCTAAGGCAGTTCTCACTGACCAGACATTCTAAAATACATCATGAAATCATTCTCWACAGAGATTGAATTATTTGATCAAATGGCTCAATCAAATTATGTGGCAAGCATAAGTGGACTGTACTTTTTTTCAAACYACCTGTACTCTGACTTCAAGCTTTATTTTTTCCTTTCACTTATAWTGTACCAGATAGTACAGCTGAGTAGTTAAAATCTAAAAATAAAAACTGAAAGGCAAAGGTTGAATTGATTTGGAAGGGTAAATGCAACAAAGGGGAATACTACTCCTATTACAAAGAACTATGAAGACAGTCTTCTGACAACAAAGAAGGGATGCCTGCTGCAAACACATTTTTGCATCTTTTCCAAATATAAAGAAGGTACCAGTACTGTGTTATGCTGTTAGGGAAACATCTTACTTGATCTCAACAATAACCAGTGGGCCACAACATATCCAATTACTTGCCTTACACCAACAATTTATTGACCTACTGAAGTAAATTAAAATGGTCATGTGCTCAAGATAAATTGGTTTAATCTCTTRTCAAATCAAAATTTCAAAGATATTCCTTATAAAATCCCTTTAGTTTCTTTTATTTTTATGTGCAGTCCTGGTGGTTTCCATTAGCTCATGTTAAAGTAGGTGTAATAAAACCTACATGAAAATTCTTCCTAAGGATCTAACTTCATTTAAAGCAAAGCARTGTATTCTGTACATAAATCGTTTCTTTCCTATTCCCAATTTTATAAYCTCTGCCTCTGTGTAAGGAGGCAACAGTGTTTTTCACTGTTGGGAAAGTACTAGCATACTGGGTGCATATTTGATTAAGGCACATGAAATGAATGCTGTCTTTTTTCTACAGCTCTTGCTTTCCCCAGTSTACCCTTTCAGAAGAGTGCCTACAGAACAGGCATTTTTGAAAAGAGGTGCTTAAAATGTGAACAGAAATAATAGAATCATATGTATTACAGATAAAATTGCCCATTAGGCCACCTATGCTCTCTATGCACTGGAGCAAGATTGTTCTCCATAGTGCATATTCTAGTATTCCACCAGTGAAATTCTTAATGTGTCAACAAGACYTTTATCATTCCTCTTGGAGATAATTGCCACTKAATATATATTTCTGAAGATGTCTTCTTCAAGATTCTACCTATATTTTCTCTTTCAATTTTACCATACAATATCCTGTGTGAGGACACTCTACATATTCCTTCCTATCTTTGGTCTTAATACCTACTAAATACTTCACAATCATTTCTTTAATCCTCTCCTAATGTGTTAGCTTATATATAAACATTTATTTTTTAAAAACCAAATAAACTATAACTTGATCATACGTATAATTTGAACACATARTCCAAATTATCTATATATGTATACATATGCAATACATAAACACACACGAGAAGCATATATATGTAGAATATTAATATGTATTTAATGTTTCCCTCTGAAAGGGRACAATACTTCCATTGTCTACAAAGGACAATACTTCCATTGTCCTCACTTTTGCCCATCATAGAATCATCTTCAACAACATTTTAGGAYATTGATTAGTGTATGTTTGGACAGCATTGCATCTGCAGTCTGGTAAGGAATGTCTTTGTTTCTACCACACAACAGTGAAAATTTGAGTCTAATACATCTATCTAACAATGAAGCATCTACAAAGTACTAAATTATAAACTATCTCCCTAATATAGTAGTCTGTAATMATAACAGATTTTGTTTAAAAATTTTCTTTTTTTCTTTAAGTCTAGTTCCAGAAAAAGTGCAACCTCACTCTTAAACATCAGTAGTACAATTTGAAAAGAGATAACATGGTTAAAAAAAATTCTATAACTTAATGACATTAGACGTTTGCTACTCCTGTGCTATCATAGAAGTTAATTCAGGAAATATGTTCTAGTTTAAACCACTCAGTAACTGAAAGCTATTAAGTCTGGGTTAGGCAGAAAACTGTCAGATATAATTTAGATAAAGCTGATCCTTCATTGATGAGAGGTAGCTATATTAGAAGCAACTCAAGCATCAGGCAGTCCTGTTTTCTATGGTTCATTTAATGACATTATAACAACTGTAGCAATTAATCCTGAATCATTAAAAAGTTGATGACTTAGTTTTGTTATGCATCAACAAATATATACATGCTAATTTAAAGAATAAATATAGAATTAATAGACATACAACTGTAGAAATCAAGATCTACATTTCTCATATATAGATACAAATTGACCTCTGATATTAGACAGGAATATTTGCTTTGAAAAGAACAAACCTTTTATGCAGTTTCTATATATTTTTACTACTTATCTTAGCCAAACTCAAATTAAGTGAATTCATACAAAATAAGGAGGTGAGACTTCTTAGACACAATTAATAATTTAACTACTACTTTTTCCTCTTAAAAAGAATATAGTCAGACACATAAGGGCAAATTTGCATATTTTTTCTTTTTAATATTTCATCAATCTTGTTTGTCAACTAAAGTCTTAAGCTTGCCATTTCACTGTTCTGTTTAATAGCTCAAGCTGCTAAAAGTATCAGAAACATTTCTAATCTTGTGTGGAATTCTAGAAGTCATAGAAATGAAAATTGCRCAACAGCAATTACCTGTGGAACAGACCCTGTGCAGAAGATAAATTGCTGTTAGAAAGCCAGGTCCAAGCAACACAGTCTAGCAGATAGAAAACACATGGTTTACTCAAACATGAGGATTACCATACATTGATTCACTATATGAGTGATYTTACACCTAGTTAAAGAAKTTTGGATTTCAATCAATAAGGAAAGTGAATAATTATAYTATTAAAACCTAAAGATGTTTAAAACCCTTAAATTCTACTTTATGATGTCACATTTAGTATCCAAAACTTCTGATGTAAAGTGATCTAAAGGCATTTCACTTTTAGAGTGAAATGAGATGTCATCTATAGATCTTTAGTATCAGCAAGAATCAATGAAGTGGTAATTTGCAGTAATAGGCAAAAYCTAAATATGGCACACCTGGGAAAGAAGCAGCTCTGAGGACCAGAGCAGACTCATCCCAACTGTCTTTATTCCAACAAAGGCTGCATTAAGCYAAGCTCTCTCACTCCGTTAAAGTTTTAGCACGCAATAAAATTAATGTTCCTCTACATATTGATTTTTCACTTCATAAAAATGTAACACTCTGCAAAAGAAAATTTCATCTCATTGCAAGTTTTTGTTTCTTTCTTTGGCCTAATTTCAACTGGCAACCRAAGTGCTTCACACCCAAGGCTGTCCCAATGTCACTGATCCCTCTGTCCAGATAAAGCAATGTATTGCAGCTGCCATGTCATTGTCACAAGAAAAAATCAACAGCAAAACTCCTACTTGTAGCAACACAAATTCAGTCYAAATGCACATTTAACTATATACAGTGGATAGCTTCACTGGCCACCAGTAAAACATCTTTAACTCAGGGATTCCCCATGCCAGTTTAACAGCAATGTTTKTCAATTTTCAAGGAAAAAAATTATAACACACCCAGACAGAAAAGCTGGTTCTTGTCTTAAACAATACTGAWTTATTCTATCTGTTTTGAAGAATTATGGAATGTAAAATAGGACAAAAAAGTAAAAATAAGATATTAAGTCGGAGTATCAGCAAATAAACCAAATAACTGCAATAAATTCAGACATGATGCCTTGAGAKGAAAGACACCCCACAAGTAAATATGAGTAGTTGAGATCATTACGAAAGCTTTATTAAGTGGAGAGTATGTCTAGGAACAAAATAAGACCAAGTGATCTCTATTGTAAAGACATGGACAGTTACTRATCTCACTTTGGTATTTCCAAATGCAAGCTGCTTTGCAATGTAATTTAGCCATTARAAAAACAAAAAATATGTAATTGGTTTGAATTTTATCATATTTTCCCCAAACTATATGTATTAAAAATTATTTCCTCTCTCTTAATCTTTTATATAATAATTTTTATGGTAAAAATATTCTGTCATGAAATCCAGAAAATAATTTCTCTTACTATCATTGTGAAACTCTATTTTTTGAKCATTTGTTTGCCTTTACTGAGTTCTGTGGCCTGTTTTTTTTCCAGTTGAATCCTAGTGAAAGGTGAACCTGAGAACTACATAGATTTCATATTTTAGATTTCACATTAGATTTCATATTTTTCTTCCTCTGAATAACTTTATATAAAGTTATATAGAGGAAGAAAATAAGACAAAGCATTTAACACTGACTTTTATAAAAACTAGAACAGTAGTAATATAATTAGGAATGCTTAAAATTATAGGCATTTTRGAACCAATTTGCAGAGCAAACTAGAAGAAAGTACTATTTCTATGTAATAGATTCAAAATTTAAAGGTACATATTAATTAAGACATGAACAATGGCTGGCACATCATACAGTGAGCATAAAGAAGTGTGACCAATTCTCTAAGTCTGCTGAGCATGGTAGCAATAATGCAGGTGGTCACTGAGTTCTTATTCCCCCTGGCTCAGCTTCTGTTGCTACCACTGCTGGAAATATGAAATCAAAATAGTATGGCAAGACCTTTGAAAAAGTAGACAAAGCTTTTCACAACTTCCGTAAAGCAAAGTATGCTTCCCAGTGGCACAACAGTATTAGCAGTGTTAGCAAACTTCAGAATTTTGTTCTGTTGCCATAGAACAAAATTTATTGTTTTATGGTCATAATAATGGGGCACTGTGTTTTGCAATTCAATTACTTAGCACCATCTGAASAGAAATCTTTCTTTCTTTGTTTCATATAAAATTATTTTGTCAGAAGCTTCTTCTCATCAGTCCCTCATTTAATYGCTTTTGTCTTTAGCAACCACAGCATTCAGTTTTTTAATTATATGTTTGGATAGGCCCTAAATCAATGCAACAGACATGGACAGGACAACCATCGTTTGCTTCCATGGTAAAGAACTGACTGTGGCTAAACACTGTCATCTGTAGAATTTACATAAACACATTAATTAGCCTTCCTTTGTTTCTCTTCAAAACCATATTAAAATACCAGACACAGCTGTCTCTACAAAAGATTAAATTCATGTCCTTTCTGATTCATGATGTCACCCCAGTCACAAGCAATTTCCAGTAGTTTTACKTTCAAAGGAAAGACAACTAATGAAAACACTATAAAATTTTACATGTGGAAGTTGTGGAGACATTCTACAAAAACATTTAGTATTCATTTGAGACTTCTTTCATAGCAATGGGCAAATATATATAGGCCAGCATTCCTGAAGCAAAATCAAACTTCACTTCCAATAAAATAAGCAGTTATTATGCACAAGCTGAGAGCTTCTCCTTCTATTAGAATATTGCTTTCTCACAGACTGTGCCAGTTTTGCCTGGGACACAGTATCTGGTATTCTCCACAGTAGCTGGTGTGGAGCTGTGTTCTGGATTTGTGCTGGAAACAGTGCTGATAACACAGGGATGTTTCAGCTATTGCTGAGCAGAGCTTACCCAGAGTCAAGGCCTTTTCTGCCTCTCACCTCACCAGTGAGGAGGCTGGGGGTGCACATGGAGGGGACACAGCCAGKACAGCTGACCCCAGCTGACCAGGGGATATCCCAGACCACTGGTGTTGTGCTCAGCATGTAGAGCTCGGGGAAGGAGAAGGAAGAGGGGGACATTCAAAGTGATGGCGTTCGTCTTCCCCAGTCACTGTCACGTATGATGGAGCTCTGCTTTCCTGTGGGTGGCTGAACACCTGCCCAACGAGTAGTGGTGATGTAATCCCTTGGTTTTTTGCTTCAGTGCAAGATTTTCCCTTTACCTGTTAAACTGCCTTTATCTCACTTTATGAGTTTTCTCACCTTTASCCATCTGATTCTCTCCCTCATCCCACTTCGAGGCAAGTGAGTGAGCAGCTGTGTTGGCTGAGCTGCCCCCTGGGGTTATAATGACACAAACATAACAAAATAAATTTACAGTGCAACACTTAAGGRTGAGCCAAGTTATTGTGGCTTTACTTTTTTTGATAGGGATAATCAGTTCTAGCAGAACTCTTTATGGAAATGTATCATATTCAAAGCATCACATGAATGTGTGGAATAAAGTAAATGGGTTGATGTGGTGGCCAAAAGGGCCTTTCAGAGACTGAGAATGAAAACTTCTCAATCTGAAGAGCAATAGAAACACTAGAAGAGGAAAAACTAGTAAAATATTAAGATTTTATATTAGAAAATAATGACAAAATGTAATTATTTCATTGCTACAGCCACAGTCAATATGCCTATGTCTACGGTGTTGCAACAGATGAGGACAAAAGGAAAAGGACAAAGAACAGAGCAAGAAAGTCCATCGTCAAGAGACTGAACCYATTTGTTCTAATTAAGCCCATATCTCTTAAACTGTATTTAAATCTATATAATTACCTTTATTCCTTACTTAATATTAATGAAAATACTACAGTTACAATTAAATGCCACTTACACATCACACAKTTGTGTTGTGAGAGACAGAAAATTAAAAAGGTAAGAAAACCACTGTGAACACTCACTTTCTCACCTATTTCAGTATAATACTCTGTTTAAGAGAAATAAGCATGATAATGTTCACAAGTGAAAAACAGAATTAAAACAAAATGTTGTTAACAAACTTTTAATTGTATTTGTGGCATAACATAATTTTAGTTTTTTAAGCTAATGAACCAAAATTTCTTTAACAATCAATAGTGACAGGCACAGTACTGACAACAGTTACAAAACAAGGGCTMAASTCTACACAAATACTATTCACAATAAATTTTTCCCAAGACCAGGCCTCAAGTCTCTGTCCACRGAGATTATATTATCTCTTCTTTGCTAATATAAAAACCCTTAAAATGCATAGAAAAGTTTTATTATTTATTACACAAACAATATAATCAATATTATTTTTTACCCTCACTGTGGAACTGAGATTTAAGATCTCACTCTGGAATAAACCCACCTCCCTGTCTAACCTCTAGAGACTCAATATTGACCAAAAATGATGTTTATTAAACAATTAGCTCAAAGTTTTTGAATATGTAACATAAAATAATGCTCATCCTAAACTAACTTCACTGTGTTGCCAAGATACATTTTGAATATAGAAACACAGCTTTACTAAAATACTAGTTTTACAAATTTAAATGCATTAATTTAGCAAGAGGAAAAAAATTAAAACAGCCTTGGTCACCCAGCCTCATTATACCTACACACTCATACTTTTAATTACTTACTACCTAGYAATAGATGGTCATTACTCTGTAACCATTGAGGTCCAGCATGAAAACTGAAACCCAGAACCAAGTAAAGAAAGCCTGAAAGGCTATGAGATAAAGGATGTGCTTTGCAAAAGACTCTTAAGTGCATCTAGATTTGTAGCAGTAACTGCATTAAGCAAACCCATTAGCTGYAGAGAAGGCAGATGAGAGTAAGAGTAGGCTACTGCCCATGACAGRAAACGTTAGCAAGCTGCTCTAACTGGCCATGCTTCAGCAAAACATTTAAGAATGGTGCTAAAGGCCTCTCTTGGCTAGAATACCTTCTTGAATTGAGCCTAAGGGCCTTGTGGTGTTAGGGCCAGATAAAAACATACATTGTTCCTTTTTTGTGCACAAAACTATTCAGAGTGCTCAGAGAACTGATGCATTCAACTTCTTTACTATTTAACAGAAACAAGATCAGGATGTGATTAACAAACATGGAAATATACCATTTTCATATGTATTGACAGTCATATCTGCTGTCTATATCATATCAGTTGACTATAAACATATTTGATACACTCTTTGCTGCAAAGCTGGAGTGATAAAGACTGAGGCTTATTGTGTATAATTACAAAAATGAGTGTGAGATGCATATTTTTATCATACAGAAGATATTAGAGTATGTATGCTCTGGCATATTGAAATTTAGAAAAGCATGCAAAGCATCTTTACTTTTTTAAGGAAATTTTTAGAGTAATTTATGAATTTCAGATATATATATTCTTTAAGCTGGTAGTTTCTCTGAAAGCAACAGTCCACATACCTGTGTGAGGAAGCCATTTAGTGAACACTACTATTTCATCTTTCTTCTAGAAGAAAAATTCCAACATCTCTATCACCAATGGTAAAAAATATTTATAGAAAAATATCTATAGAGAATACTTATTTCTGTGTTTAGATGCGTAACCAAATCAAAAAAGCAGAAGATATCCAAAGGAATATGGTCTTCTAACTATTTTTAGTGTAATTTAATACTTAGTGTTATTAATTATTAAAGAAAACACATATATAGTTTGTTTTATATGTTGTATGAATACTATAAACTACCAAACAAATTGAAAATTTTTATTTGTTTACAGCCCTTAAAGAGAACTACATTTCTCATAATACATATCCCTCTACAGCCTGACTTTTGGGTCTTTGAAAGCTTCAGGGAGGAATTACTGCAATACACAACTTTCACTCAGAAAACCTGTCCTTTATGTCTTAGGAAATAAACCTCAGCCTCACTGAATATTAGTAATTATACCMAATTTCTTTCCTCCATGAAAGAGGCATGTTCCTAGTTCCTCTCAATTCATCTCTATCCTCTAACATTTCTAGTATAGGGTGGGGGGAGATTAAATTTTTTTAAKTTAGAAGGAAAGAGCCCTTATTTTCTGTTCAATTTCCAGCTTTTAGAATTATGTATTTTATATATTCCATGTGACAAAAATATCAAGCTGTTACACAGTACTAGGAGAAAAGAACTACCCAAACATTTACTGATTAATCTAGAATTTTACTCCCAGATGGTTATTGTCCCTCATTTCTACGAAACAAGACATCATTGCCAGCAAATACACATTTGTTCTTCTGATAATGTTGTTTTACAGCTTTAACACATTCTCACTTTGCCAGTGCATTTCTCTTTGAGTAGAATAAAGAGTGCATTTCTTTATTCTACAAGGAGATATAATAATACCTAATAATACCTAAGAGAGAATCTCTATTTCCTCAACTCTAGCTACCCATCTTGCACTTCTCCTTTTAGAATTCATGTTTCAATCATATGTGACCCAAACTACAAACAGAATTCCAGATGAAATCCCACCAGTACCATGTACATTGCCTTTAATATTTTCTTTCCATTTCTAAAAATGCTGTAATATATCCTGAGAAGTCTTTACACTTGTCTTTTTTCGTTGCCATCTCACACTTACAGCTTTAGTCACCCTGAGACTAATAAAGCCAGATCTCTCTCTTCCTCTGACACTTTCAATTATAACTCCCAACTTAAAACAGAAATATCACATTAGTTCCTAATTAGACTTTGCACTACACACTTCTTGCTTCACTCATCCTTCCTTCTCTGACTTTTTAATCTGACTTTCACATCTTTTTCTATCAGCCAGTTTTCCAGCCTTTATTTTTGCACTTTGAGAAATATTTTCTATTGACTCCACAACAGGCCACAGTTAAAGATGAATTTCAGTAGCACTGATCTGAATTACACTAATCTAAGAGTGGAAAAAAGTGTGGCTCCATATTGGCTTCCCTATCCAGTTTATAATACAAGTTCTACCAACAGTCAACATGAAGGTGAAAACAAGCCCAGAAGGGAGGATGTGCTTCTTTCCACCAGTGTAACACACAGACACATCAGCCTGCTCCAGAGGCATTACCCAGTAGTCCTTCAGTAGCCTCAGCCTGTCCTACAGCTGACTGCCATAATCTCTTTGCTATTAGCCTTTATCTTTTCCTGGCTGCAGCCCTTGTTCGATCCATCACTCATTGCACTGCTTCGGGATGCTAAGAATGGAGCTCATCATTCACCTGTTGCCACTATCCTGACAGGGCTGTGCAAAGGGTCAGGGAAAAGAGCCCATGGAGGGGGTGGGAACGCAGCTGCTGATGGCAGAAGGTTGGAAAAACTGCAACCAGGAAGTTCATCTGCAAAGGTTGTTTTACAGTCCAGTATCAGACTGGTAAGAGCTTGCTGCTCTCAAAGGACCAGATAATTTTCACCTTCCTTCTTTCTGTGTTATTACTGTTCTTCTTCCCTGCTTCCAGCCATGCACTCCTGCTCTGGGCATTGCTCAGTCCCTCAGTGAACTGCATCTGCACCCACCTGAGAGCCAAGGACTGCCTGAGACAGTGGGAGTGACTGCATGCATGCMTGCAATCCAACAGGAACACTCAGCAGGGAGAGAGACATGGAGGCAGAACCAGCTCTTTTCTTTTCCATCTCTTCTCCTTTCAGTTGTTTCATCAATGGATTGCAATACAAACTAAAAATAAGTAGTATCAATAATGAATAACAAATTTGAGTTGCTGTTCATATACAAAGTCACTGCTACTCAGTGTTAAAAACAATATACCAATTTAATTGTTCAAAAGGTATTTAGGAGTTGGGAAGATTTAAATTATTCACTCATCCAGACTCCACAATATGAGCTTATGGTAATTGTGATTGCCCAGTGGGTCAATTAGGAAAGTTCAGGGAAAAAAATATGCTCTTCCTTCAGGAGAAGAGAAGAAATATACTGGGTATATTTCTGGACACCAATCTGCAGCACTGAAATAGGCATTGACCATCTTGTCACATTAAAGTGCAGGCATACTTGCTGATATAGAAATACATCATTCAATARAGTCTCTTGTCCAAATATTTATGACTTAATTACTTACTTGTATAAAGACAAACTTCTGCTTTAAAAAATCATGAAAATTTAATGAGGACAGAAGGCAGTARAGTAAGACTTGTGAAACAAACTCTATCTCCAAGGTAGCAGCTGAGAAAACRTCCCAGTTATTACATGACTTGAGAATGGAAAACAGGTTCTGACACAATTAACCTTTTGGCAATACAGAAAAGTTATTAAAAAAGACTAAGTGGTGCTTTCTTGAAGGCCAAAATTTGTACAGCTCGCAAACCCACTCAAACTCAGCACTGYTTCAAAGCGGATAAACACACAAGGAGCAGTTACAATTAACTTCTGTTTTCAAAAGAAGTATTAGAGGTACCAGAACATAGTCTGGATGTCAATTTTCCTTGTTTTGAATAAATTAAAAAAACAGACAAAGCATGCTAACATAGGAAACAGACAACAGATGAAACAGTAATAAGAGGGAAGGTAAAGGACACAACTTCTAAGCATGGCAGAAAACTTTATTGTGCTCTTAACCAAGTCTCCTGTTACACGTAAAGTACTGTTGTGCATCTGKGAAATGGATTCCAGGATTAAGACTTAAACAAATTTATCTCCTCCTGAGCCACTTCACATCCTTATGAAAAGATATATTTTTACTTCTATTTTAATGGCATGCCCCCTACTATTGCTGTTGCAGRTATTGYACAAATCMGTTTTACCAAWCAAAATATTGCTGTTGTTCCATTGCAATTTAAAATATTTTCAGAGATTTTGCTAATTTAACACCCTAGCTAAGTACTGGGATCATCYCATCTGCAGATACACTTATGTTATCTAAAACAAAATTCAGTAGAAATTCATATCACACACACACACAGATGCACACATACAAAAAGTAGCAGGACAGAAACAGGAGTACAGCAAATTCCATCCAGGATGATATACAGAGAATTAACTATCAATGAGTTGTAGATCTCAAAATAACTTATTTCTTTTATTCCTCCTTCTGAAATACCTTTGTATTAATATTTCTTAAACCTATAGGTGAATTTCTGATCACACTGAAATTGGTAATTCACAAATTCTCTTCAACAAAGCCAACAGTTTGCCTGGGTTTTTACTTATTATGTTCCCCAGTTTTATATGTACSTCACTATTATTTTGGGAGTTTTTAGCTTATGAGCAATTTGATTTCCAAGCATATAAATAGAGTTTAAACAGGCCTTGGAAAAGTCACCACAGCATATGCAGTAATAGTTACCCTGAAAGCCCCTACTTAAGATTTTTCAAGGCTTCAAGAAAACCAGTAGTAAATTTTTCTTTCTACAACTTTAGTTCTGAATACAATAATGTAAAGCATTTTACTACAACATCTATTTCATTCCCAACAAGTATGTTTGGGAATGATTTGTCAATGAAAGTGAGGATGAATCTATGATTTCTTGAGATGTTACCAATAAACAACTGCRAATGAACTTCCAATTAAGCTCCGTGATGCTGAAGCTAAATGTTTCGTTTCTACAAGCTCTTCAGAGAGCTAGTCCATTATCCCTCTGAACTAYTCAAATACAGAATTACATGGTATTAAAGGTGAGGCATGTGTTTATAGACCCCATTGAATGCTTTCAAAAAAATAGACCTTTAGTATTTCGTTGTTTAAAAGCATTTTCTTGYTTTCTTTAAACCCTTTTAAAAGTCTATGAAAATTTTAATATTCACAGGATTTACACAGAGGTAAAATAATAGAAGTATGGTTCTCAGAACAAAGAGATTTTCCATGTATTATAGAGCTCTCGAATACTAGAGCTCTTCTGAAAGGGTTGATTAATCATACTATTTAAAGGTTGTGACACATTTATGCCCAAACTAATGCAGGCAAAGCTAGTAATTCACAGTTACAAACCTGTGCAAGAGACAGCTTATGTGTTGGGAAACTTGGTTTTAAATTCCAGACCTTTTTGGACCCTGCCCATTTCTCATATTGSCATAACTTAACTCTCCTGTGTTAAGATATGAAGGGGGAAGGGGCAGGGGAAGAATCCTAATTTGTTGTTATTTGATTTGCTTTAATAATCCTTTGCCACTAAGGTTGACACAGAAGAACCATAAAAACTACAGAATAGAGATAATAATTCATATTCCTCCTTAGTCAAGATCATAAACTTTAAATTAACTTTTTTTAAAAATGACAAGCTGCAGAAAATTTATTTAAAGCACAGAAATAGGTGTTGATCATAAATACACTGAACATGTCAGACCAATTTTAAATAAAAATTTTAATGGATTTTAGTAAATTATGAACATAGACCTTCAAGCTCTATAGAACCAAAATTTAGTCAAGGCAGAGACTTAGTCAAGGCAGAGACTTAGTCAAGGCTTCTCTAGAAAGTCAATGGATATTTAGTGCCATCAGCACCCTAGAACCCTTGGAGTACAGTTGTGCTTATCATGGGCAAAGAAAATGCCATACTGGTAAAAGTTATTCTCAACAGTTCATCCAAGCCAGAATACTGACATTTCAATTTCTTTGCCTTACAAGCATTTACCCATGAAAAACTTATATGCCTTGCTTCATTTCTTTTCCACTAAAAAGAAGAAAAATGAACTGCATCCATGATTTTACGTTTCCATAATTTAAACTGAGAAATGGGGTTGTAGCAGCTAACTCCAGGAGAGTGAGGGGCAGCTATTGCTTAGGCAGCACATGTCCATTTGTGTTTCTTGTGCTTGTCCCATGCACATACTTTATTGCAGAGAAGGGAAATCCACAGAAATAGAGCTTATTAACAGAAATAGAGCAGGTCTTAGGCTGACAGCAAYGTCCTAGGCTGACTGGCCATGTGTTGAGCCCTAACAAGGCAGACCACCTCAGACCAGTGTTTAAAACAAGATTACAGGAGTCTTTCTGCCACAGCCAAAGGACAGAATAGATTACACACAGACCTGCCCCTGACAGCCTCGAAAGTGTGTGATGCATATGCCACCTTGAAAGAGGAAGCAGAGGAYTGGAATCTGCATCCCTCTGGACAGAAGCTAGCAAAGACAAAGACCAGATCAGTCAGTGGYAAGGACTTCAGAGAAAAGGAGGATGAACTGCTTTTTCTAAAAACGTAGGGGCAGTGTGGGAGAAAGCAATTGCACRTTCTTTGCACAATCACAAAGAAGAGGAAAAAACTGGGCACAGGAAAGATGAATCTGTGGAAAGTGAGATTCAAAGCCTAAGGTAGTTTATAATTAGCTCAGTTAAGAATATTCAATTAAAGGCTTTTAAATGCAGTGTAGGCAGCAATGAAGTTTGGCTTCTCTCCAGAAGTAGCTGCACTCATACCCAGAACCAGGACAGTCTCAGGAGAGATTAGTGAAATTAATGGAATTACTAGAATTTCCTCTCCTGGTCAAAAGTTAGTGCCCCTGCCCAATGTACCAAATTATTCACCATTTAGGTTACTCCTGAGGCACATTTTTAAATAGCAATATTGAGTCTCCTTTATGTTTAGTTCAATATTCTCCATGTGACATAACAGAAGCCATGACAAAAATATGTGTCCTGAGAGTACAGTTAGGAAAATATGAGAATGTATCAGCAGTTTGATTTCTCCCTCTTCGAGCCATGCATTTTAACTTCTTGGGTTTCCAGTTTGAATGTTATTACTATTTCATTAGAGCCATAACTATCTGTGTTCTGGTTCCTAAAAGCCTATTTGGCATAACATTCAAATTAGCAGTAATGACAAGAATATGCTCTTCCATCATCAAGTTTGTTACCTTGATGAATATCTCTCTGTAGAAAAATATGAAATGAGTTAATGCACCTGCCTATTAAAGCCACTTCAGGAGATGGCTGAACATATCAATGGCCTATTAGCTGAAGAAAAATTCCACCTAAGGCCCAAGGAAGAAATACAGATGTACCTAAAAAGTGGATTTATTGCAGCTATTTCTTACAGCACTCAGAGAAAAAGTAGATGTCAGCAAAATTAGGAGTGCTAAAAGATCACACTAAAAAAAGTTAGACAATTTTGGGGCTTCAGGATTTTGCATGCAAAATAGTTAGGCTTATATGAWTTTTTTTGTGCATTTAAGGCTTTTTTACTACTTCCTTGTAGCTGAACTCAGATTATCTGTCACATTAAAAAAAAACCCAAACAAACAAAAAACCCCCACCCAAAAATAAACAAACAAAAAACCCCAACAAAAAAAACCCACCCAAAGCAAACAAACAAACAAACCAGAGGAAGAAACAGATGAGAGTACTTGACCAGCTGAGTGAGGCTTCTATTTAGTGATCAAATTGGCAGATTGGAACAAAATTTTGGATAAAATCTAAGGTCTGACAATTTGTTTTAGAGAGAATTATAAAAAAGATTATTCTTTCCAGAACTATGTAGAAAAGTGGACATAAAATACTTAAATGTGGATATTAGTTTCCTTTCTTTCTTCTGAACTTTCCATAGTGCCACTGAACTATGAAMTATTTTCATGCAGAGATAGGCAAACCACTACTTTATAATGACAAGTAAATATAAAATAGTAAACTCATATTTGCTTTATTTATACTTACCTGGGAATACATTGAGAAAAGCTGTTTTAACATTGAAAAATGAGTATTCCCATGAGTTAAGGAGTTAGAAATTCCCACTGTCACAAAAACTCTAAATTATCAAAGAGAGTTTAATAGATTTTAGAACACACTAAAATAGGACTGGATTTATTTAGAACACACTAGATAAGGACTGGATTTATATAGAAATCTGATAAGTAGGCTTGATCTTTGATAAGCAAAAAAGGACTGGAAACATCTTCCAAAAATTTTAAGTTTAGCTTCTTCCTCTGTAGACATGAAGTCAGCTATTTGTAAAGATACCTCTTTTATAAACATGCCAATCAGTACCTTTGAAGAGGGTTTTTTTTTTGCTAGTGATTTATTTCACCTGAGTCATGGTYGGTTTGGATTGCTCTTGCTCTGATTTTCTACCCAAACTATTTCCATTGGAAATTTATCCCAGGATGTGATGACTCACAGGGGAGAGGAAGGAAAAAAAAAAAGAAAAAAAACCCCAGACTTAAATTTAATCACAGTCACACACAAATTTTGTTCTTCTGCTACCTTTTCCTCATTATGTACCAGCAGGATGCATTTATCAGCAGGAATCTTATTTTCCCCCTGACTCTCCTACACTACACAAGACAAGGTCTTATAAACCCCTCTGCAGTGTGGGCTCTGCTGTCATCTGAACAGCATTTAATTGCATGTTCCACTTTGAGTTCCTATGATTCTCAAGCACTAAAAAATCATAACTGAATTAATTATTCTAAGTGAAGTGGCCAGTTCCTCACTGCTCCTGGAACAACTTTGAACAACAACCCTGATGYATCCTCAGACATATTTGCTTTTTTTCCCAGCTGTGCCACTCTGAGYTCTTGCCTCTCGGTCAACCAGTCATACAGAGAGGTGTTTTCCCTCTCAGTTTAAAGCAGAATTACATTTTATTGGCTCCAAATGACCTTCCATCGTCAACTACTTAGAGTGAAATGCCATTTCTATTATTAAAGTTCAAGCAGCCTTTCTGAATGATATTCCCATGTTCCTCTGAGCTGCCTGTTGTGGGAARATCCACAAGCACCCTCCTTCTCCCTTTCAACCTGTCCTTTGCCTTCTTGTCACAGTGATGGGATCAAAAKATTTGCTTGGCACTAAACAATAATTTATATTATCTATGGCATTTTATATGATACTTTTAAACAATTACCAAATAGTTAAATTTCTACAAAATGTAAATTCCTCCTCTCTGGTAATCAGAATTCCCAATTAAATTATTAACTCTTAATTATTTCTAAGCATCAAATGGTCCTGGTCTTCACCAGGTGATAGTCTCGTAAAAAACAGATGCAAACTTTCTTTGAAAGTACCCATCCCTGTTATTTTATAAAAAAAAATATTGATTTCATCTCTTTTATGATAATACTGATGGGAGTTAGAGGATGAATGCACTCCCTTGGAAACACACYAGTTATACCCACTAGAAAGGAAATGGTCAGTATTACCAAACACTGAAGATCTTATTTCTTGCTGCAGACATAAATTAAAGGATAATGAATAACACTGCTTTTAGTGTTCCTCGAGAATTCTTACAATTCAACAGCAGAAAGCAAACATAGCCACTATAGTATTGAAATAATACAAATATTCTGAAATATTAAAAACTGATATTTCTTAGCSAAGACAACTGAGTTCTAATATTTCTATGTAATTTAATTTATTTTGCTTCACCCAAAAGGATTCAACTAAGTCAAGACAAGGACATGTCAGCTTTACCACAGCTGTCATTTTCCCATGCATTAAACAGTCAAGGAGTAACAGCAAAAAATCTATAGGGACAGGCTGCTTATTCATTGTGCACACAAACACACACATAAATAAATCCCTTTGAGGCATATTAGCGTTGGAAGTAAACTGTTGTCACCCACAATGGCTCATGAACTATGCAACATGTATTACAAATAATTATTCATCAGACGGATAGCAATAACTGAAGACTTAAGTTCCTTAATTTCAAAATAAATTGGCATTAACGCACACAAAACATAGGGGAAATTAATTTTCTATAGTACTGGTTTTGTCACATGRCCCTACAGAGCCCAGGATTTTGTAGACCTTAAAAACGGGAATTTCCATCTTTGTCTACAATTTTCTATCCTGTTTGGCAAAAAAATTAACTGATAAAGTAATTCATATAGTAGAACATGCTGCAAAAGAACATTCAATAGCCAGTGTTTTGTCTTCCTTGCCCTGTTTCATTTCCCTACAGATCTCTGGTAATCTTCTGGATTTCTACATTTCTCTAACACTTTGAGCTTATTTGTGAACAATTTTCATCTTTCAGGATACTTTGAAAAAGTTCCAAATTAGTTAAATAGTCATACTTTAAACATATCAAACCAGATTCTTCTGGCTGTACTAAGGCAGCCTTTTTGTTTCTAAGCTTATCAGCTAAGCATACATAGTTGGTAATAGAGAGGTTATTAATTCAATTGTTTGTTAATACAAGTGTTTGGTCAGCACAGAATATATGTGCTATTCGTGTGGAAAAAATGTGCTGACCCAACTATAACATATATGTAAGGATGGTGGGGTGTGTATTTGCAGTCAGGTCTTACACTTCATCAAGAATTTTGCCAAAACAGACTCACTTTCCAAGCAAAGATTTGATAAACTGCTGAATGCAGAGGCATTCTTGCAGCCTTGTTTTATCCAAAACCATGGATAGGGGTTTCTTTCAAGTTCCATTTCACACAATGTTTTGCTTCAGGAAATGAAAATCAGGACTCATATTTGTTGCTCCCTAAATGGTAACCAGATTTTTCAAATGTCCCTTAAATAGAGGCATGCAAAGTACAGGAAGTAACAAGATCTGTTTTCCCTGCCTAATTTATTAATATTTCATGTTGCTTTTTGTAGGAACAAAATAATCAAAATGCATACGTACATAGACAGATCTCTCCAATATATATAGATATGTACACTGTCATAGGCATATAACACAATATGCTATATTCCTTAAAGATGGAGTGGTTTTATGCCTCTTTTGTTTCTTTTGCCTCTTTCTCAGTGCTATAATGCAATCCTGTGTCTGAGCACCAGACTTCAAATGAGAGATCTATTCAAAACATGCACAGACAAAATAAGTGGTTTCCTTAGTAATGGAAATTATGTGAAAGCCTCTGAAACAACGCCTCCTCCACTAAGTCATGGTGTACATGATTCTTTCTACCCCTAGCTTATTGATTTAAAGATAGCTCTACATTTAAATAAAAATATTTAATGTGTACAGTTTTTGGCAGTGATGAAAGGGAAGACATTTACTGCATTCCTAGTACATGGTTTGGGTTTAAATCAGCACGGATGTTGTATGTTCCAGTGACCTTTTAATTAATTTTCTAGATCTACAAGTTTAAAAAATGAAATTGTATAACTAAACTAAGGACTTGCATCCATTACACTCCCATAATTTAGTAGTTAGTTTATTTAAACTAACATTAGGTAACCATATTCTGAACACACACTGCATGTACCCATGCTGTTTCTTGTCATCACCAGAGAAATTCATGCTATTGATGGCATGGGAAAGTAACTGATACTTCTCTTAATCTCAGAGTAAAAGTAACTAAGAGCAAAATGACATTCTAGTTCTAATATTTAGCTTAGTGACTCTAAAGTTTTCTAAATCACAAATACAGCTCTTGTGCAAATAGTTATAAAAAGCAGATAATTTAGAATTTCTATTGTTATCCATCCATTTTAATATTAAACAACAATAAAATAAACAAGAATAGTTTGTCAGCTTTTATCAAAAAAGTTAAGAAATTCAAGTTGGAAGTTCTGCCCTTGAGAAGCACACACTATACATATGGCATTTATTGCCACAAATGTGGCATTATCAGGGAAGGTGGCTAAATTTAAAATAAAATTATTATTGGGAGAAGGAGGTTCCCTTTCACTGATCAGATACTATTTGCCACACTACACAGTGTCAATAGAAAAGGTACAAACACCTATTTCAGATAATATATCAGTTAAGGTTCCATAGAAAGACAAATAGATGTGACCAAAAACGGAAAATGGCTTCAGTATAAGGACAGTAATTTCAAAACCTATCACCACCCAATGACAACAAACTGGCACCAGGATGGAAATTCAAATCATCACTGGCACTGTTTTCTTCATCAGCTTTAGACAGAGATTAGCTCCAAGCTCCATAGCTCCTATGACACTAACTGCTACATTCCATGCACATTTTGGGTCCCACAAACAAGGATCACAAACAGCAGATCCTTAAGAAATCAACAAGGGTATCTCAGTCTTAAAGATYCAGAACAGACAAGATCCCAATAAATCATATCCAATTAATGAGGGCTAAAAAGACSTGAGATGTCACCATAAGCAAGACATAAACTTACTGAGATGAAATCAATTTTTAAACATATACACTGAGCTTGAAAATCGCTTTACAGATTTCATCTGCCTTATCCAGCTGCATATAAAGATTCCCTAGCTGCTTTTCACTACTCTGTCTTCATTAAGAATCCCATGTGACATAGCAAGGTTGTGGTTGCTATGCATGACTCACTTCCAGCCTTCTGCAGATACTGGTATGCCAGGGATTCCTGCCTATTAAGATAGGGTCAAGGATGAAAAGTAGAAAAACTCAGATATCACCCTGCATTGGACGCAGCTGGGATAAAACTTGTTAAGATTTTTCAGACCTCAAGCCGCTCCTGCAGCAGGCTGACTATGGCTCTGGGACCTATAATGAGGAAAGAGACTACAGCTTTTGTCTGGGATCTCATACTTTTGTTTCATAGAAACCAGTTGCTACATGAATAGGCAAGTTTTCTGCAATAGGAAATATCTCCTTGATCACCAAGATCAGCYCCTCATCCCTGCTTTCATTCAGCCCCATCACACATGACTGAATTTGCCTGTACTATAAGGCTCTTTACTATGCAGTTCCAGATTTTGCCAAGTCATATAGCACCTACTACCTACATTGAATTTAATCAAGTAACTGGGGCTTTGTGTTTACGTGAATTTTTCCTTATGTGAAATTCTTTACAGATTTGTTTCCATCTGCTTTTGCTCTATTGTATCAACACTAACTCTCAGATCTGATAAAAGAAATTTCATAGCAGGTTAAGTAATGTGATATAGCATTTTCCCTTACGAAGTGCAACTCTAAAAATTTGAATTCATTGTTGGCAACAAGCCTTCCATCTTCAAAAAATACAAAGAACAAGAGCCAGGAATGTTGGTTTTGTTTATCACTGAAAAAATGATTCCATTTTGGAAAGATACATATTAATAAAAAATTAGCCTGTATGGGAGCATGGCCTTTTTAGGAAAACGTCAATAGTCTGGCCTTATAGAATAGTCTATTCTTACAGAATATCCAAAAATGCACATGACTATGTCAGGTTGATGACATTGCACTGAAAATTCTGGCAGAAGAGGGTTACATGAAGTGGTGGCTCTTTTTTCCCTCTTCCCGGCAAATCACACAATGACAACTGGCTATAATTAGTCAATTAATAAATTAACTGATGACACCACAACAGATTTCTTTGAAACTGACCTTCATACAGAAAGGAATACCTCCCAAAAACCCACAAGGAAGATACAATAAGGGTGTGCTTTGCAGAACTGGTGAGAATTAATCTGTCAAACACCAGCTCACCTCTTTTTCCCTCTACAGGCTACAAGAAGAAAGTGAGAAAAGCCACCACTGAGCCTCCACCTTGCGGCCATGGTGCCTCAGAAACCAGGATAGGAGCACTTTTAGTCATAAGCAATAAAGCTGTTCCAAAAGTGTTGTCTCTTTTACACAAGGACATAATCTGTATGGAATACACACTTAAATTTTTTTTTAATTGACGATTTCTGACATAAAGTGTGTCATCTTGGAATTTAAACCAAATAGTTCTGAGATTTTTACTGTAACTGCACAGTATGTATTACAGTTTTTAACTACACTTGCTGCATTCTAAACAGACCTGTGTTCTCACAGACTGAAAACACTAGAAATGGTCATGGTTAATCCTGAATCACAAAAAAGGATATGGAGGCCCAAGGCTCTGCCTTTCTACACAATGAAAAAGGGGAAAAAGTTTTGAAATCCTCTTCCAATTTTGAGAAAAATGCAGACACAGAATCATTTTATTTTAATAACTAAGGGGTTTTATGGATTGTGTTTATTGTCCATTACAAACAAATAATTACTTAGTTTATTTAATGTGCACTCTGTAATCAGATAAAATGTATGGTAAATAAATTGCTCTACTTAGTCTGCATTAATTTCGTTGTCTTTCTATCAGTCTGAGAGAATTTTTTTCTATCTTGCAACCTATTAAGCTATATATATGATTTTCATAAAATAGATTACATTGCCATTTTAAAACCACCAAGCATCATAGTGAAATCAGCAGAAAAATAACTCAATGAACTTTAATAATCATAATTGTTTTGGCTATGAAAGATATTTCTCTCCTGCAGATAGTTTGAAAAAAATATTCTTTAGCATTACCTAAATCATAAAATTCAATTACTTCATTTTTTTTTATGCAACAGAATTTTTATTATGATTTAATAACATTTTAACTAATATGTAAATGTATGCCTATCAAGGAAGTACTTTAATTGCATATATAGTCTATCATAAGAACTCACTTTCTTTATACAAGTATACTTTGGTTGATTTAATTATCTAGCCCTCTAATTACAYAGTCCATACCAATCAACCAAAATGAAGCACTTCTCTGATCTTAATTTCACATGTCAAATCACTGAATATGTTTTTACATGATTCTCATGTTAATTAGAAAGCCAGAATTTGAATGAATGAGAGTGAGTTCGTGAGGAGGTTAGGGGCAAAACCCAAGAAAGATTTCACATAGGGCAATGCTAGTCCCTATCTATTTACCCTTCTCCAGATCATCTGTTTTTCCATTGGATGAGATATGAGAAAYAGCAGTTTTTAGTTATCTTTAAAAGAACATCTTCCAATTTCTCCAAACTTTTTGAAATTTTTCTTGTCTCTTACTCAGCCCACAATCCCACCCCTTAGCACAGGTTAACATCTTTTGCAGTGGAGAGGTAGGAGAGGGCTGAGATCAGGGAAGATTTCCATTTTTCTTGTGGGAGCTACAATGGCAAGAAGTCTTACTCATCTGGCTTTGAGTTGTGCTTACTTAAAGCATCCTGAGCATGATCCCATACAGCATGGGATGTTATGTTGTGCAGCAGGGAAGGCTCCCAGGTTGACTTGAAAGTTTAAAATGGGTTGCATTTGCAACTCATGGTGGTGACCATTACACACATCAGAGACTCCAAGAGCCATCCCATGGGGGCAAAGGAGAAACAAGGTTTCACCAATGAGCCCTGAGGCTCACTGATGATGTGACATCTTTCTGAGTTTTCCCTGTCCCAACCTCAGTCAAGAAGACCAGAAAGGTAACTAAAGATGGGTTAGCCCAAACTTTATCATTATAACTCTTGAACCCACGTTAGAAAAAAAATTGAATATCCATAACAAAGAGAAAATGAAAATAAGTGAGATACTTWAGGCCTTTCCCTGGCCTAGAGTATCTCACTTGTTCTCATTTAATCAGTCACTTAAATGCTATTATTTCATCTATGAAACAGTCCTACTCAGTTGGATGAGTGAAAAATGAACAGCACACATCTTTGAAAAGAATTTAACACTTTGTTCACTTTAGTTAGTTTAAGTGCAGCTTTCAAAATTTTGAGGCAGAAGGAAAAGACTGCTTTAAATAGAGCCAAAGTGTTTGGTACCAAAGCATCTAACAGGAGTAGTTTTGTAAAATTTGCTCTAACCTATTATAAAAACCTGAAATTTATTCAGAATCGTGGCAATAATTTATTTCACTTTTCATAATAAGYGCTTTTATAAAGAATTTTCTTACCAAATAAAAACAAATAACACAGTCCAAGATSTCAGACTCAAAGTGAATTGAGGTGTGATCCAGTATTCATAAAATAGCAACCATTTTATTGCAAAATTTTGGTGCTCTTGCTGTTGCAAAAAGYACATTAATTCACAACTAATCTTCAGGAATTTTTTATACTCTTATTAGAAAAGACCATGAGCCTTTCTTCTAAGCAGATGAGTGTGAAATGAGAACCACATCTCCCTTCAGTCCACTAGAGGGTGGCCTGACTTGCTCAGGGCTGTGGGACTGAATTCACACAACAGATCCAACATTTTCCTCTTTTTGACCTGTTGATAACCAAGTCTTTGTGCTTCATTATTAAYCATCTATTATAAARTAATTTMTTTTATATAAGCAGSATGTATGAYTAAAAACTCTTATCCTAACAACATCTRTCTCATTTACTGTTTTTGTAAATCTAGGAGAAGGGGTGATGAYAATCACAAATTATTCTAGTTTTTAAAACCTTCACAGTTTGTATGCCCTTTGGTCATGAACACAGAATAAATAGGAGGAAAAATCATTCACCAAAGAGCACGGCATAAAGGGAGAAAGACGGAAGAAAGGGAAGGAAAGATCTGGGTATCCTATTGTTTATATAAAATGATGGCCATAAAAGACAGACTCAAGGAGAGAGAGAGATTGAGAAAAATTGACTTTTAATTTAACCAACCCCTTTCACAGTTCATTCTGAAATTTTATTTCTCAGGAAGATGTATTATTGCCCTTACTGTTACTGATAAGTAGAGGTAGTAAAATATRATATTTGACAAAATTTGGAAGAGGAAGAATAATAAAATCATCTCCTGTCTTAAGCTCAAAAAAAGGGCACCAAAACTGGGGGCAAGGCACAACACAATTTTTCCCGAATGGTTTCATCATACAGTATCCTCTGAACTACAGCAGCCTTTGCAGAACTTCAGTGATGTCTAACAAGTTGTTCTGGGTACAGATAACGGCCCTTAAAAGAAAAAAAATTAAATAAAAAAAGGGGGGAGTGGGGAGGGAATTTGGACCTCCCAGCCTGTTCTGTACAGACAGAAAGCATGCCCTGYAGCTCCCACAAATCGGAAGAGCTATCTGGGCGCGTGCACAGGAGTACCCGAGCCCGAGCAGCGGCGGGGCCGCGCACAGACCCTTCCCAGGCGCGCACCGCGTTCTGCGCGCAGCCGGGCGCGCCGCGGCACCGCCGCCTCTCCGGGGAGCCGCGGGSCCCGCCGGCACCGAGCGCTGAGCAGCAGCACCGTGTCCGTGAGACAGCCGGGAGCCTGAGCCGTGCACCGCTAACCACCATGGAAACAAGGAGAAATAAGAGCAGCTAGCGAGCATCTCTCTCTCTCTCTCCGCCCCCACCCCCCCACACCCCCCCTCTTGTCTCTCCGCTGGATTGCGAGCCTCAGACAGGCAGCAACAGCGCCTGGCAAACGCGACGGATCTCAGCTGGCAGCACTGAGAGTCTCTCATGTTGTAGGATATCAATAGATACATCTTTGTATTATAGACTGTTAGACACACGCATGCACACTGACTCACGCCCATACACATGTGTGTTCATCCATACAGACGCTGGCTTTAATACAAGTATGTCGCTACCTGAACTAAGGATTCAAAATTACTGAGATGCAAGAACTCCTCCAGCTCTGAAACTACTCTTATTATAGGGTAAGTTCCTCTTTATTTTCAATTTTACCCTGACTTTTATCCTAACTTCTAGACTCTTCCCCTTTCTTCTTTTTGTAAAGTTATTTTACTAGTGTATTTTCACATTTTACTTTCTGAACAGAAATGCAAATGCAATATGCTTTTTATGCTAGAGATAATCTACATATGCTTGCAATAGTATCAGATTTGTGCATTTGTTAGCTTGAAAGAACATCAAAGGATTAAAAAAATATAAAAGAATGCTTCCACTGGTGTTTCAGAGGCAATATCAAATTAAATACTTCCTCTGTGTTTTGAAACCAATAAAACAAGATACAGGACAGCTTCCTTTCTTCTCCCCWGGGCTAGGATTAAGGGAAATGCTGTTTATGTCAAGACCTAAAAAGCTAAAAACTGAGCAATGAGGCTGAATGAGCATATCACAAACAGTTATTGAATTTCTGCCAGGCTACATCTTAAGGATTGTGGCAAATGACTTCGCTTAAAAACATCCCCTTTTGAGTCAGAAGGGACAGTGTGAATGTCTGATTACTGATGCAGCTGGAACGGACGCGTTAGGTAAAAAGGATCACATTAAGCAGAGGAGTTCTAATCTTCTTTGGTAATTAACAGGATCTCAGCAGGGTGCCTCTATTTCCATGGAAGGAGAGTGTTTAAATCCATCTCTATAAAAGCTTTGCCTGTTTTAGTATAGCAAGGCTCAGAACTATTTGTCTTTGCTTTCCATGTCTTTGTTTTCACATGTCTGGCTGGAGTTTTTGCCCAGCACTGCTGATGAGAAAGAGAACCCAGCACAGGGGGAAGGAGAAGGCAGCAAATGCAGGGGGCTAGAAAAATATCAGTGATTTTCTATTTAACTAATTTAATCAACTTAAAATTCCAGGCTAGCACTACAGTTGTCTAATGTGCTTGTGCTTATGCATGTGTGTGTCATTTCTTCCATGCAGTATCAGAGTACCTCAGTATCCTTTCAGATGAAAACACATTTGGTAAAGTGCATCAGCATGGATCTGTGATTCATGCATCAGTGAAACATAGACATAGGTTTTACTTTACACCATGAAAAAGACAGGTTACACCTCTAATGCATGCTTCAAAGTGAAAAAATACCATCTGCATCTTCCYGTATGCTTTTGTTTGCTTTTTAGAGTACTATATCTGCATWAAAAACACCTCAGTATTTTGATTATTTCTCCTACCCCTTTTTCTCCCTTCAGCCCCCTCACTCCYGTGCACTCTGGAAATCATAAAGATTGTGTTCCCTTGCACCAATGTAATTATTTGCTTGTAATTTTAGAGCTACTGTGTTCTGAGAAAGAAACACTGTGAAAGAACCATCAACAGATAGCCACTGGCTTTAAGTCTGTCACCTTTCCAAAAACGTCAGGAAATGGGTAGTTTAACAATGCGTATGGTAAGAAGTCAATTAATTCAGGTGACCTTTGTAAATGGTGACAATAAAGCAGCTCTGACAATATGCCACAGCACTCGACATTCCCTCTGGAAAATGAATGAGCTTAAGAAGAGGTTTTCTTTTCAGAGTACAAAATGAAAGGTATTGAAGCATTAGCTCCTGCTATTGGCAAGCTTGCTTCCTATATTTTAGGAGGTCTGTGAAACCTGTTTAAAGCAAGCTGACTTATTATATGAAACACAATATCTGGTCTATTTAATTAAATATCCTGTTGTYATTCACATTGCATGTGCACTTTAGTTGTGAAAACAAGCATTTCCATCTCCTGGTTTGGATTTTTTAAAAATCTGGTATAAAATAAGCAGAGAAAACCTGATTCTGATCTCTGCATGCAATGTGAAAAGGACTACTCAGAGGAAACTTTTTCTACATGCCTCGGTACCTGCTCAGCTTTTCTGAATGTTTATCCTTATTAATTTTTAATGTAGAAAATAAGTAAATATGAGTAACTTTACACAAATGCATCTTGGGTTTTGCCACAGATACTCTAATGTGCTACTTCAAAAAAAATATATACATATGCCAAAGAGCTTGAAATATGTGGCCATTTCAATCGTACACRTACAGAGAAGATATGCTGTAGATGAAACATCTCTACACAGCATAGACATTCCTAACCAGCAAAGCAGGCAAAATGTATGGTGGCTGTATTTTGGTTAATACTCCCTCAAAGCTCCTGCAATAATGTTGTAGTGTCAGCCAACGACTGGCTGATGTTGTTATGGTAACCCCAAAGTCCCGCCTTTTAGGGTGGCAGCTCTGAGCGTGACATCAGAGCATGCCTACTTGGAGTACCCTGAAGTGGGTGAGTACTTCATTCTTGCACCTGAATTAGACCAGATCAACTAAGCAACATTGCTACCTGTAATGCAGATCAAAAATATGAWGTATAATCTTTGTTAACTGTTCAAGATTGAGCAGTTTATGAAAATACTCWCATCCTGCTTTTCACTTGTAATCASTTGTGCCTTGTCACTAGAAAACAAAACTAAGTGTTTGCCAGAGAGAGGAAACCATTTAGGAGCGTTGGAGCCACTTTCTTTGACTCTCATCCATAACCTTTATTACATTAATAATTACAAGCTAACCAAAAGCTTTGCTGCTTACTGACAATCACTCTTAACTAAAGTCAGGCTGGTATTTAATAGCCACGTTTTAGAGTATTRAAACAATAGAATAAGATAAACAGTAGAAAAAAAGAGCTTTTCAAGACAAGCTCTATCTACAATTGACAGAAAAGTCACCACAGAATAAAAAACGATACCTTTATGGAACCGTATATAGATGGTTTTAGTGATTCATGGTACATTACTGTTTTAGTTAATTCATATATCCTTTCTTCAGATAGTGCCATTAAAAGCTGAAGGAAAACAAAACTCTTGAGAGAGACATAGTCAGAAACTACCTTATCATACTCTTCCATGTCAAATMCCAAAAACTCTACTTAATATCAAGCAGCAAAAACTGACAATGAAAAACCAATTTTACATGTAGCACTCAAGCAACTATTTTCTTGAGTATATATATATTTCTTGAGTATATATAATAAAAACATTCTATTTTTTAACAGAATGTGCCTTCTACAAGCCTTCATACTACTTTAAAATAATACTAGTTATCATTCTAACAACACAACAAGCAATTAAATCCTTTGCTTCACTGAAAGAAAATGCCAGTAGAATTTGAGAAGAAACAGTAGTGACAGATGTCATTAGAAAGGTCATTAAACACATTAGTATTAAAAGAAAAATCAATGCTTCTCATTAAAACTGTAATGTAACTGTAAAAAGGAATTACTGTGTCTTTTACTTATTCAACTGACCAGTCCACAAACTGTTAAAAGCCATTATTGTGAAATGGTGTAGTTCATAAAGAACTTATTTAAATAAACAGTATGACTTTCAGTGTTATACACAAAATCTATAAATAATTTCATCAATTTTTCCTCAATAAATTCATATCATCAACTGAACTGAACTGATTAATGTTTATTAGCACAGTACATGGAGCTATACTCATCTGCACCAGAGAAAGATCCAACATGGATGTCAATAAGATTATTTCACATTGGGTTCTTCATGGAGTAGCTGAATGTGACACCTCATGGGATAGAGAATTTTCATGAGGGCCAAATACAAACTATTTTCACAATTTTGCTTGATCCAATTACCCTCTCCCAAAAGGATTTCATATTCTTTATAAATGGAACATCAACCATAATACAAGCTACAGGCATGCTCTCACCCRTAGCATTCACCAAACAGCTTACTTTTCTTCAAAGCAAAAACAAATGCAGGAATTACAATGAAGGGGAAGTTTCATTTCATAAACACAAATGTATACAGCATATCCTTGAAACCATAATCCTTAATTTAGAAATACCTCTTTTTCAAATAAGATAATAGTACTTCTTTTTTAAGAAAGTATTTATCTCAATTCTCTTTCAGCTTGGCCACAAGCAGCAGTGGTCTAATTCAAAGGAAATAAGAAATAGGATTTCTGTAGCCACATTATTTATATTCAGTTGTTGYATTTCTGGAATTCATTAAAATATCTGCCCCAAATTTAATGGCAGTTTAACTCTACTGACCTCGATATTAGACTAGAAAAGAATTTTTGCCTCTTTTGTGCTCCCAGCTCCCACAGTCTCAGTCAAACTGGGAAATGCTTTTTGACAACACTGGCACAAAAGAAATCATTTACCTTTTCTCTTTCCTTAATAAGCATCTGAATTTAGAGGTAAACACTGCAAAGCAGAATAAAATGCTAYAGGGAATATTTTTTCGAAATGTCTACTGATTATTAGTATTACCCCAAGAGTCTTTTAATAGACTTTTCTTGTTATGCAAATAGCAACCAGTCTGCTAGGAAATACTTGAAATTCTCTATAAAATTTGGAATAAAAAAGGTACAAATCTTAAGTTTATAAGTACCAAAAATCCCTGGGCATCCAGCTGCTAGTATGAAAAATGAAGAAAAAAWATATTTTACACAATTATATGTCTAGGGATCAGACAATTTCAGAAATTACCTATTTAATAAATTACAGAATAATAAAAAAGTGTGGTATAATTGAACACCCAATGAAGAGCAAAGTTGTGCATTGAGACATTTTTTAAAATCACCATACTACTCAATSCTATAGTATTGTATTATACCATCATCCTGGATAAGAAAAGATGACTCTCAAATTGTCTTTTCAAAAGCAACATGATGTTCAGACATTACCAGGGCTCTTCTAGTGTGCTGTTGATAGTTTAAAGGAAACTGGGTTGGTTGGTTTTGTCATGGTGCTAAAACAAAAATTATTTAAAATAGAATGAGAAATATATAGCAGATTTAGGAGGCATTTAAATAAGTACAGTCATGGGGTTTGTGCCCTGAATAAGGATAAACACAAATGTCTCCTACTTTACAATAGTAGCACATCTCTGCTGAAAACAGATATATATGTGTAGCTATTTATATSATATTTATGTGATTTATTCAGTACCTAAAGACCTAATAAAATTTCTCATCTTGACAGGAATAATTTTTATGTTAAAACAGAAACTTTTCTCAAAGATTTTAGCTAGTGTCACGGTAGCTATAAATTGGAAGACKAGAGAGAGACATTTGTTTCTTCACCCCAAGCCCATTCCTGTTGCCAAGTTCTCTCAAGTCACTGAACTTCCTCTTCCCTCTGGAAAGCAGCTTTCTCTAGAGGTCATGTCAAGCATCAGCAATTTTTGCAGATGACACTTAACAGTGAGCTAATCCCCCAAGTGCAGTGCAGTGTTTCCACCAAAGYGCAGGATTACCTGCTGAGCTCCACCCCCTCAGCTGGCCCCATATTGCCTGCCATGGAAGGAGCTGAGAGACTGGAGAGCCCACACTGGCCAAGGCTTACATTGGAACTTATTCCAGAAAAAACTCTCTTCTGTGTAACAACAGCTCCAAACCCACTGCATAATACTAAACTGCTCTCTTTTGTGTGTTCCATACAGAAACCAGGCAGTGCTGTAAAAATTCTTCCTCCCTCTATGCTGCAAAAGGATGTTCTGAAACAATTCAATCAGTAAATGAAGTACAGTATTTTCTCTTGAAAAATTCTAAACAAAAAAAAAAAAAGAGCCTTTCAGTTTGAAAAATATAATTATAGTCAAGTGGTGCTTCATTACCACTATAGCTTGAGGAACATTATCTGCACAACTCCTCTTTAATATCCCTTTATAAAAAAACATAGTTACTTAGGTTATCCTCCTAAGTATAACACTAAAAGATTATTCCAGATATATTGTGTGTATTTCACCATTTTAAACATATATTTCTTTTTTACACAAGATGCACCATGTCAACTTTCTGAAAAGACAGCTGAGACTGTAGAGCCGCTATTTGATCACACTCTCACAATACAGTAATTTCACTATTTAATTTTAATATGTTTGGCCAGTTACTTGCTGGTAACCCCAATACAAGGCTAAAACTCAACAGCACTTGAGAGAAATGGAATGATTAATAACGATTATACCCATTTATAGAGGCATCCTGATGAGGTGAGAGAAGACAAAATGAGGTAATTGTGAATATAATGATCTGTTAAGCTAGAAACGTTTGTCTGAATAGCAATTTCACCCAGCATGTATAATTCAGGTAACATATTCTTCTGAATGTTGCTTTGATATAGATTATCCAGTCATCAATATTTTGTCAGACAAACACACTTTCAGTAATTTTATTTTTATTGTAAAATAAGAGACAAAAAGGATATTCAGCATACTATTCCGGGGTTAGACTCCAAAGTCTAAGCTTGAGAAATATACATAAGGAAAAGTACTCTGTCTTCCAACAGMAACAGCCAAAATGCTGAACTCTTTCCTGGGCAGAAAGAAGAGCCAGTCAATCTGAGGAACTGCACAGAATATTTCTGCATTTCTCACCTCCACTCAAGGATAACATGCATATTGGGGCATACATTATACAAACCCTACACTCCCTCTGATAGGAAGCAATCACCTTGGATATTAGTGCATAGAGTCATTTACATGAGGCTACTCAAGGCAATGCAGATCCAAGTGCCTTTATTAGGCATTTAAATATTGCCATCAGCAGGTATCACCTAACAGTAAACTGTAACTAGAATAGATAACTAAAATTACATACCATTTCAAAGCTTTACATGCTGAAATCTTAAATTACCCATCTATTATCCAAATCATTAAGTACATTTAGGATCGCTGGTCATTTCAGTTCAAGCAAAGTATATAGATCCACATATCTAGAATTTGCACACTTGGAGGTCCTGACCTTCTACTCCCTACTGACATATCCTTCGGTCTTTTAAGGGTTGGAAAATCCATAAACTTGCTGGTTTTCAAACATTATTCTCATTGCTGMTCTGACAGCCTCTAAAGTTTACTAAAAATTCACAAAAAGAAACAAAAAAAAAATCTCCATTTATCTGAGGTGATTGTGTATTAAGTATTTGTGATCTTTACTTTGTTTTAAATTTGGTTTACATATCACTTCTTCAAAAAGCAACTTTGTGTTGGTATGCCATTATGTCAATTCTAGCAACAACAAACAAGTACAGAAAACATTAAAAATTAAGAAAAATTTATAAAAAGTTTAAACAAACACAATGCCTGTGACTGACACAAATATGRCAGGGAAACTATAATAGTTGTGTTGAGATTGTAAACTGCCCATTTACAACGACTCGGTGGTAAGCACATTAAAAGTTGGGGCATAAATCCTCTATACTGCTATTTAATCTCTCACACAGAGGTTAGCCAAATTTTCAAAAAGTCTGAGTAAATTCTGTTACAGCCATCTAGTCCATCCTTAATTGCAATGCAGATGTTTATTTTTATAATAGAGAATAATCAATGCTCAGGACTGAGGAAAATGTTCGATTCCATAAAAATTAAATTTGCATTATCATTGCTTTAAAATAAATTTTGTTTGGCATGTCAAAGTACAATATTGAATCTACCATGATCTGTTTGCAATGGAMTTGTCAAAGAACAAGATTTGCTAGTAGTAAGAAACTGCGGTTGGATTTTTACCTTCCACGGGCTGGTCTGGAATAAAAACAGACTTTGCTTTGACTGGGAGGTTGGACTAAAGAGTTTCTGAGGTGCCTTCCACTTGACTATCCCATGATGATCCTCTCAGCAGAAAGGCTTGCTTCTCTGCCAACACTGCCTGGGGTAACAAAATACAGCACCACTGGCATCGGAGCCTGCTTAGATGTCTTGGAATGATTGCATCAGATGAGAGCAATTCAGATGTTACTAGAGGTGAAGGGCACTGTTCAATCTGTCTCTGAGCCAGCTGTATGGAGTTGAAAATTCTGAAGAGGCAGACAGACTGCTGGACTGCTAAAGGAAATAAAACTCCATTTGGTCACAAGGCAATATTTGCTTTGCTGTTACCTACCAAGAGAAGAGTAATTCAATGAAATCTCAGCAGGACACTAAAAATGGTTTAAATGTCCTACTAGGTTGTTTAAAACTTTTAAAATAACACACTATATTTATTCAGTTAACAGAAAGCAACTATTTTCTWGGAAGAGAGAAGCATGACTCCTGAAACATTACCATCTTAATTTGTAATCTCYGTATTTCTGCTCAGCCAGGTGTTCAGTGTTTTCCACAGATCTGGGGCTGAATACACTACAGTTTTATACAGTTTCAAAAACAGAGCATTAGCAATCATGAATTAGAGTTAGCATAATAACCRCCTCATATTAAGTGCTAAACTTTGGCTTTAAGTTCCTAGTGGTCTTTTACCTCATGTAGTTGATATATTTAAACTGTTTCACCCTCTTCATGTTATAAACTTGCAGTGAGTTTCATAAGAAGTGGTTCTGCTGAGAAAACTTGTCAGTTWGAAGGTATTATTTATGCTGAGTTTCCACAGTTATCGCCGATATCAAGATTATCAAGATACTCTAGCAGAGTAATTTAATAAACACGAATTGGTCAATTAATTTTGCCTCAAATGTAGAGTACCCTTTTACAGATGATTTTACCATTTTAAGTCCTRATTTTGAAAAAAGCAGTGTGCAAAGGACAACAAACTAGAACCATGCAATAATACTACCTGTAACCTCACGGCAGCCACGGAGTGTAAAGCAGGACAGAAATAAGCTGCAGCACTGAATTCCAGCCTTTGCTCTAATCTTATCAGTGGATAACATAAGACAGCCCTTTCTGTTCTTAGTTCTGCATGTGCATAAAATCATTGTCATAAGATTTACTTAGTATTAAACTTAAAGGCAGGGTTGGGAAGGCCTTTAAAGCATTTTTCTCATATTAGGATCACCCTGTGCAGACAGATTGCATTTCTATTCTTTAGCATGGGTAAATGCTATAATTTTATMATGTTTTTAAAGAAAAATATGTCTGAAAAAAGTAACTTGTATAGCTGATATTTATCACTGGTATTATATCAACTTTCTAGGTAAATATTCTAGCACTGGAATACTCTGAACTCAAAAGTATGAAGAGTAAAGAAGTTCTAGAAGAAGGATTTGAACAAAATAATTGTTATGGACTATGTTTATCTATGCCTGTTACATCTGCCAGACAAAGTCTGCTTGTTGGCATTCACTGGGGTTCAGTATTTGAATGTAACTCAAATCAAAATGTTAATGATTCATTATAAAATTATTTCTTTTTGAAACAAGGATGCATTTCTCATTATGCAGTAATTTGCAGAATTTATTAACAAACATTTTCCAAAACAAGCACAGAAAGGTTTGCTTTAAAAAGAATTCCAGTTCAGTCCTAAATAGGACTCTTGTGAGAACAAGAAAATCTTGTCTTTCTAAATGCCTGCTGGCTTTTAACTCAGACTCTCCTATTCAAGATAGATGCTTAATAGAATTTGAGTAATTTGAACAATTACATGAAATCATATTTAAGTGCAAAGGACAACTTTTAAAATTCAATTTAATTTCTGTTTACATGCCCTGATAATCATACACAGCAAACATGATCAGCACTTTGAGCAACCACAGCTATATCTTATTGACAGTAAATCTAGATAGTTTGACAGAGCAACAACCAGTTTAAGCTTAGCAGTGGAATGCTTAAATGCCTTTCATAGCCATGCAAAATACAAGTGTATGGGAGATTCAAAGTTAAAAATGAAACAGATCTAATTCATTGTTATGTAAATAGTATAGAGGAAAACCATAAAGAACAAATTGAGAATATGAGACTGTATGTGATACTGCTTTCCACACTGCCAATTTACATGTGTTTTATTCTTGGACCTTTTCTGCAAAATGCAAAAACTGGTTACCCTAGCAACTGCCACATGTTACTCAGTTTATTTCTGAGGTACAGAGCAGCCTATAAAAGAATAATATTGTGCACTTCTATTAGGATCTCTCAGCAACACTAAGAATTCAGAACTTCATATGCCAGCATGAAAGTTTTAAGAAAGTATATTTTTAAAAGTGTATTGTTTGTATTTTGTAAGCTAGTTTTCTTTATGTTTTATGTGCAAATTAAAAACAAAGATTAGGAAATGTATGGAGAAAAATGGATACTCTGTCCAGCTTGATAGTTGCTTACTGCATTTCTTTATAATATAGTTCTAGTCTATTATATATATATAATCTATAGTAAACAATTAAAGCTTTCTAAACATCTTTTTCAATCATCTTCCAAACCATAATAGTAACCTGAGCAACCTGGTTAGTGGAAGGTGCCTCTGCTCATGGTGGGAGGGATTGGAAATAAAATTACGTTTAACGTCCCTTTAAACCCAAATTATTCTATGATAATCATTATGAAGATCTCAAATTCTCATCATATGTTAAAGATTTAGTTCACAGTAAGAATTAAAGGATTTTGCAGTTGCTCTTTAACTATATGCYCTCCCTCCCCAAAACACAGAACTCTTGTTACATTTCTAGGCCCTATATAATTTGTGAGGAGATGTTTTGGGATGTAGTACAAAATAACCAGAACAATAAAAAGGGAGTCAACTGAAGTTAGCCATTAATTACTTATCTTAAGAAAAATTCTGTCATTCACTTTTGAAGCCTGGATAGGGAGCCTCTGTCCACTAGAGATCCACAGCCCCTGTTCCTAGAGACAAGGCCTTTATCTAAGCTGTCTGCACCAGAACCAAGCCAGGATTATYAATTTATAGTTTATAGGTCAATGTTAATCATTTTTCCCCATCTTCCAGTAATTTTTTTCTGGTTTCCACATGAAAAGATTGTTTAATAGAATAGAGGAAAATACTTGGTTACATCCTGACTTCTCATTCCAAATACATTATTTTGCCCATTAAGATAATTAAAATATTTCTAAATTTGTACTTGAAACAGAATAATCAAAAATTTAAAAGTCTTGGGATTTAAATAAGCATTTGTTTGAATATTCTTCCTGTTGGCTAGTTTCCAAGCTCTAACCAGTAAATGCTGCTCTGCCTGTTTTTCTTATCTCTGCTGACTTCTTCTATATCATCACATACCTGAAAAGAATACAAAAGCTATGGAACATCTTAGCAGGAGAAAATAAGCCCCAGATAAATTTTTTTCTTATGGTAATCAAGGATGGAGATTTTGGCATGTAGCTAAAACTGCAAACTATAGCATTAGATTGACAAGCAAAACAAGAGCACATGTACAGGTCCTGAACAGGTTAGAAGTTTTGTCAGATCTGTCAGCATCCTCTTGGATTGGAAGGATAARCTAATAGAGGCTAATTCTGTATTTAGGCTTCGGGAAGCATTCAAACTAAAAATGCCTCAGACATTACTGCTATGAGCATATGCTTCCCTTTGGGTTCTTGTGATGCTTGGTTTAATCAAACTACAGAAACACAATAGCAGGGAACATATAAACAGACCTTTTTTGCATTCCCTTGGGACATACTATAGAGTAATCAATTGTAAATTAATTGGGGAAGATTTGTTTTGCATAGCATAGAGAGGCAAAACATTAATTTGGAATCATTTGCTTAATGGCAATTCTAATATGTTATGCATGTATTCAACCTCTTTTTTATAGTGAGATGCAAAACAATTATCAAGGATGTAAATATCAATAAACTGTAATCTACACCTCTAATACAARTAAAGTAGAGTCAAAATACTARATAAAATTTGATWTCTACYAAGAAATAYTCATATTAGTTATTTAAGTGCATTAAATATTCCATCATCTTATGAGAATTTGTAACCATTTCATTACATTTAGGCACACTGGRTACAGATATGCAAAGCCACTCAACAGCACAGAGGTTTCATGTACAATCTATCTGTATGGAAGCATTCAAGTCAATGCCAGCTSTCCATCTGTTACTTACTTTAGGTCTTATATACACAATACCTATTATAAGTACACTTTCAAGAGAAACAAATACTGAGCTACTAATGGTATAAGTATAAAAATAATTAAAGAAAATCCTACATTTGGGTTGTCTTACATTGGTCTAGGTAGATAGATAAAAGAAGTATATTAAATATACATGATAAATGGACAGAAAGATATTTTTTTAAAAGTGACTCTATCATTAAAGTCCCCAAGCACATCTTCAAGTGAAAGCATGAGCACATAAACTAATAAAGGAAAAATATGTTAAAAAATAAGTATTTTGCTGTTTATTTGCCTTAATAAGTAAGTCACCTTAATTTGAGACTTAGTAAATGTGAGATTCAATAAGTGCCATTCTTGCTCTGATTAAATGTCAGGGCCATAAGCTTGTTGTTTCAAGATGAGAGAGCAACAATTTTGTGCCTATAATGGACCCTCCAGATGATTTGTCTGTGCAATACTTTTCTTATCAATGAAACATCACAGTCAGTCTCTTAAATGGTAGGTTCTTCATTATGATATGCTTTGGTTTAGTAGAAATTAATTTTTATTCTTAACACCAGAAACAAACTGATGCAAATTTGAGGTGATTGTTGACTAGATCTCTGACAGAAGGCAGAGAGGAAAGAGCAGTCAGAAATCTTATTGCATATGAGGAAAAGAGTGGCTTGTAATGATTTTTGCTCTTCATACCATTAATGAGGTTTGAGACCTCCTTTTTGATGTTCCTGTMCTCAAATCCACCATTTCCACAGCCAGAGGCATTGTAGGTCAATGTGGTTATCTCAGAAAGATAAGGTTTTTGTGACTGTACAAGCCTAAGCCCCAGAGGCACTCTATGTCCATGTGCTTATCTTAGAAAATAAAGCTCGTCACCACACAGTTCTACAGTCTATGCYTAACCAGACACAATCAAGCCCTCAGGAATTAATGGGCTTTCCTAAGTGGCATAAAAAGCATCTCTCAGCAGAAAGAAAACACTTTGGACTGGATYATTCAGTTCAAATTCCTTGCATTTAAGAATTAAATAAATAGTTTACAAGTAGTTCTAGAAGTATTCCTGGTATATTAAGAASTTATGTCTATAACACAGAAATGTAAACATCAAAAAAATTGCTAAGGACTTTTGCAAAAGTTACATTGCATTCAGAATCCAGACATTCTGAATCATATTTGCGGTTTTTTTCCCCTGGTTTTCAAATTTGTTTGCAGGAATAAATCTGTGTTCACACAAAAAGCTGAGCAAAATGAATTCTGAGTCTATTACTTGAAATTGTTCAGCTGTAAAGCGCTCTGGCTTGGATTCAAAAAAGTTCATAAGCAACAGTTTATGAGAAGTGAGTCATTTACTTTGAAAGTGCCTCCAACACAAAGTATTACACAGAGGTAACAGTAAACTGAGAATATCAAAYAACAAATATGAATTATTGTGTTTTTTCAGACTGGTTAAATGGGAAAAAGGAAAAGTGTTGAATAAAACCATGCAGTTAAGTACTGTAAGCAAGGACTGGTAAATGGAATCTAGTACATATGACAGCACACTGCAGATAGTAGGAAACATCAATAACCCAAAGGGACACGGAGCTTGGCCTAGAATTTGACACCTTTCAGATTATGTGTGATAAACACTGAGCTCTCATAACAGGTTGATGGCATTGTAAATGCTGGTTTCATTCATCTCTTTTAGGCCTAAAGGATTGAGAAGYCTAATTCTTACCACATGAGTCCCCAAACAGTCATTAGGAAAGCAGCCTTAGTCTGAGTGGAAAAAAAAGCCCTCAAAGGACAAAACTATGAATGTTTAAWTTTTTTTTTTCATGAGAAGTGCTAGGAATCACTATGTAGAGCAAAATTAGAATTAAGTTAACATCAATTAGGTTTTACTTCCAACTCTGTTAACTTCCAAAGCTGGTGACCAAGAGAATGGAAAGTAGGAAAAAAACCTCAACCCTTTTCTTTGCCCTCATCTTACTCTCACATCTGCCTCTAGCAGACAAAACTTGTTCATACCTGTTCCYTTCAGCATAAATCAACATTTAAATGTAATAACATTATCATTTTAAACTGTGCTCAGAATACTAGCCATCAAGGAAGCAGTTAACTAATTCCTTATCATTCCACAGTTACTTTACAGACATAAGGTGCAACTTAGATGATCAAATTAAAAGAAAATCACAGTCATTCTGAATACTTTGACAAATTTTATTGCCAAGTATATTTATTTTAACCTCTGAACCTGGATGGCAGGAAGACTATGACTATAATGAATGGTACGTAGCAGCATCCTGCAAATTAGAATATGAAAGGCTGGGAGACATGCATGGAGCTACTTTAAGTTGATTTCCAGTCAATAAGTATTCCGAATATTTTCCAGGCACAAAATTAAATGAGGCCACAATTAACCTCASCTGGATTCTGACACATGCCCATACTGCAGAATGCTCTATCTGTATCCCCCTTTCCTGCATCSAGACACTGAAATTTTGTCTTTAACTCTACTGACAATGTTTACTTTATGAAGAAATGAATCCAGTTTTGCAGTGATTGTCAGTGTCCCCATGAATATTGTCACATCAGACAGAAGTCACCRAAATCTGATGCTAACCATTTTGAATATTAAAATTAAAAAAGGATATATAATAAAGACCATTAGAGTAACTCTTGCCTTAGAAGTATCTTGCCTGCTATACATGAAGAATTGCCTGTATTTGTCTGGTATCATTTTGTAACCCTGGAAAATTCATTCTATAACATGCAGAATGGAAGCCTAACACTTGCAAACATTAAAATATCAACTAGCATGAGTAGCCTCCRGAACAAAGGATTTTTCTTCCAGTGAAACAAATTCTGTTTCATGCTGCTTAGCTATTATTATTTTTAAAAGAGAAAGCAATTAAAACCATGGTGAAAATTCATTGAAAGCAACTTTCATAACAAAAGTATTACAGACTCAGTAGCAGTAAGATAGGAATGAGCCTGTTCCAAAACAATCTGCCTAAACTAATTACCAAACTAATGAAGGCTAATCATTTCAAACCTTAATACCAGCTTGAAAAATATGCTATTTCACAATTAAGCAAATGAACCAGAAAGATTTTTTTTCACTAGAATGTGCTGATTTATCTTTCCACTGGATTTCAAGGATTACATTTGTGTATAATCTACTACTTTATTTAGAGATTAAAACAAAATAAATCAAAACAAACCTTCACATTCATCAAAAATAGTTTGTTGTAAGTTACTTTTACATTCTATTACAAATTCCATGGAGAGAAATGTTGCCTCCTTGTCCTTAAGAGTTCTAGAAATTGAGTTCATATATAGAGAAGTATTTGGAAACATTAATAGGAGCATTTCTGCTTCAACAGAATAGAATTCTTACTTTTCTGACATAGGGGAGGCTAATAGCAATTCCTGAAAGAATAAAAACCCTGGAAAAAGCTTGGAAGACCAGAAAGACCAGAGAGGRAAAAAAATTAAGCTTATCAAGACTTCTTTACCATTTCCTTAGTTATTAGYTTGGTAGCTATACAGTATTAAAATGAGATTATTCAGCCTCAGAAAAAAAAAAAAACTATGAATGCTTATCAATTAAGCATACCTAATAGTTTGACTTTTGATTCMCAAACATTAGACACTAGCTATAGCCAAAACATCCTTGGTATTTATCTTATCTATTAGGTCATCATCCTGGACAGTCATGATAAGGAAAAGGATGTCTTATCCATCTGGAGAAACATTCAGATGTTTTGCTAACTCCCAACTTAACAACAGTTGACTTCAAAGCATGAGTTCCCTTGGGAAAAAAAAAGGGTTTGATAATAGATCAAGCTATTAAGAACATAACCTGCTCAAAATGTTTGGACTGGTACAGATCACTACACAACAATATTCAAAGGAATACCAAGCCATGCCTTATCTTTGTCAATATATAAGTGTAATTTTCCATTTTTATTACTTTCAAGCTAATTATAGGGGTTTATAACTAAGTATCTATAYGTCTCCACCTCCAGTAGAAATTCCATCTTTCATTAAAACATTAGGCTAGTGAATATTTGTTTTCTGTGTCCAGATAACTATAAACTACAAGGACAATAAAAAGCCTCCTGACTTTGGAGAGAATAAATCTTCAGTATTTTATTCCAAGATAGGCTTCTATTAACTACACAAAAAATGTTAATCTTTTTTTTTTAATTGACCCTTGAAAAATAAGTATTTGTAGGGAAAAAAAGGCACCTAAACAGCAAAATTATGTGTATCTTATCAATTTACATTCAACTTTAATTTTTAATARCAACATGGGAATTATAATGAAACTAAACCCCAATTTTCAAGCCAAAACAATTTTATGGCCTTTAGGGTATTTTCCTTACTGCTTGAAATGCAAGTCCTAAAAGCCTGCTCCTGAAGGACTGCCAAACAAAGCTATTCCACCTCATAACTACTCRACTTTCTACTCATTACTTCTATAACTTTCAAATGCTATTTCATCTTCCCTGGATGTTGCTCACATTATTGCTCATGAATACCAAGAGACAGAAAAAAGCATTCTGTCACCTTCAAGGGAATGTTTACAGGACTTTTCAAGTTCTCAGGCATTCAGATGTGATGCTTTGCCTATTCATTTAATCACAGAATAATCTCAACCTTTAACCGAYTGAAAATTACTGGATGGCACCAGAGATTCAGAACTGAAATTTCAGAAACACATCAGGATCATTCTCCACAGCCAGTAGCAGAAAGTGAACCTGACKGTTCATGGTTTGAAAATATAGGAATTAGAAAACTCAATGTTCTGCACTCCATTTTCCAAATCTGGATTTACTTTCAAAATCTGCATTTCCCAGATACAACAAGATAGGATGATAAGGACAGAWTAAAGCATACTTAAACAAACCTAAGGACAGCTATGGATTTTGATCTCCAAATCCTTTCCATGTTTTATTTTCTTTGTGTTAGGAATGTTAAAGCAACTTAAGGTGACATTTCCTAGCTCATTAGCAGAGGACACAAAGTCATTTGCAAGGAGACAGACAGGTGGTTTTAACTTCCATCATTATAATATCAAACGAGGTGACAACTATTGCCTGAAGGAAGGATAATTACACTACAAGAGAACTTAAACTATATATTTAGTTCACATGTATAAGAACTGGCAGAACAAAGCCACACACCCAAGCTGAATTATCCTCATTTACCTGTTTATATTATCATTAACCATATTAACCCTCAATTCCCTTTTATTGGTATTGGATTGTGCACTTCATCARCCAACTCCATCAAGTGAATTATCTTCAAAGTATCTGCACTACCTGTTAAGTACAGCTGCAACACAGAAGACCTATTAATATTTTTAGAGAAACACCTCAGCATCTTAATCTAAATGGTCAATTTTCATTTACATGGTCAGTCAAATGCTATTGTGATGCTGCCTGCCTGGTTTGAACATACTAGCTAAGGAAGGATGAGTTAAGAAGTCAATACACCCTTTCAAATATCAGTGTCCACTGCTTTAAACTCTTCCATGGTATTTGTGTATTTTTCTTCTCAATTATAGCAACATACATAGTTTTAAATACTGCAGATTGCATGTAGGATTTAAAAAAAACCAACCCGAGTCATCACCTTCAGCACGTATCCAGAGATTTTCTATGTATTTTCTATGCTTCTAAACAATTTACCTAGGACACTAAGCACTCTTCCATTATGTTTGCCCACAATGTTTTCTCTGTATATACTCTTAATTATTTTCCATACATGGCAATAGGTATTTTCTATTAGTTTCCAGTTATTTTCCATACATACTCCTGTTTAATTGGGGAGAACCATTTATTAATTCAACAAAGACACCAGCAATTAATCTTCATATGGTCCCTCATAGCTGACATATTTTTCTAGAATTATGATGCACATATAGGAAGAAAAAAACTCCACATTGATTTAAAAAATATAACTAYTCCTTATCTAGATGTAAGTGATTTCTCACTGTACTAAATATTTCTACAAAGAACTAACAACTCTTTCTCCTCGGTTATCAAAAAATCTAAAACTGTTTTACAGAGGAATCAACCTTCATTTCCCTAGTCTCTTTCAGAAAATTTATTATMATTTTCCCCATACCAACTGATTCTGCCCTAATTCCAATTTTTTGTATTGAACCTCAATATCCAGCAGCATATRCCACATTTCATGAGAGTTCTTACCTGTAGCCAATAAGCTAACATGATTTTTGGCATCTGCTGGGTTCACAATTTTTGTTTCACAGGCATTCTGGAGTAAGGAAGCCTACTGTGTCTTTCTCCTTACTTCTGATAATAACTGATGACTTCCAGCTTCGAATCAGAAATTACTACTAGACCCTGAAAGCATAACTTGTCGTTTTACATTGTTGAAATATTTCACTATTACAAGATCTATCTTTACTTATTCAAGTTGTTTTATGGCTGAAAAAGACAACCATGCCATTATCTGAAAGCATGAAGGCTGAAGTGAGGCTTAAAAAAATGTCTTAGAATAAAAATGCACATTGCTTTGGCATAATATCATTACAAAATCATTCCCAATCCATTTTTGGAAGGACAAACTAGAAGGACAGTTTGAAATGGTTTGTCTATCCCACTTTAATACATGTGATAAAAAAAACCTGTTCCATAATCAACATTAACAGCATCTTTTCAGTGTCTTTATTCAAACTTGCCTTTTCTTCAGTCTGAAGACCAACATTTCCATAGCAAGAGGCATTTCATTGCACAAATTCATCTGTGCATCTCCATCATTCTGACCATAATATGTGAGGYAGTGCTCCTACATGTCTCTATGTAAGCACTTAAAGAAGATGTGTCTATCCAAATTCTTGGAATCATAAGAAGGAATCACAACAAAATGCAAGAGAAATTATGAGTGTCAGGAAAATCTAATGCAAACTTTGATTTGCAGTGATTGCAATCTGGTYTATTGGCATGAATTCCTGAACAATAAACACTGGTCAAAATTCTTTGGAAGATCAGAATGTCATGTTTTGTGCTGATGTCAGATTTAGCTTCCAAAATTCAGAAAGGTGATGCAAAGATGATAGACTCTGGAAAGCCAAGAAAGTAACACAGAATTAAGATGTGGCTATACCATGTAAGTTTCATAATTGAAGTAATCCTGTTCAATGCTAATGAGCCAAATCATTTAACATTAAGGAATTGAGTCAATCTTTCAMTTCAGACAAAATTTAAAAGAATATTTTAAAATAACAGTAAAACACTAGAAGAATTATACATTGGGAAATAATTGAGAGGGAGCAGTGGGTATTGTGTCTACACATGCTGAAAAGGTTTAAATAAACTTTCAGTTTTGAAAGGAAATAAAAAACAGTTGAAAGAGGATTCAGGTAATGTTCCAGGAACTGTAAGATTATTTTATTGTAGTATTGCTTTATTSTAGAAGCAATATGATACTTAACTGTAAGTATTGCTATTTATTTGTATTGTATTTATCATCTTTCTTCTGGTCTTATTTTAAAAAGTAAGTCTTGAGAAGAGTATATCATCATTTTAGTGTATGTATTTCTGGGGTAATAAAAAGTGAACCATGGTAAACATACAGTGTGGATTGGAGCAAACAAATTGATTATAAAAGCCAAAAGTCCCCATAATTTTTGGTCTGAACATAACATTAGTTTTGAGAATCACAGAAAAAAAACTTAACATGTAATATTATTAATGACATGCTCAGTTGAGCAAAAACTGTAATTAAAACTAAATACAAACCCAAATACTTTCTGCAATCAAAACAGTATATGAGAGTATCTATGAGTTTGTAATTTATGAGTAGGCCTAAATTACTCACTGTTACAAAACACAGCAGAAAAGAGAACTTTTATTTCCTGATCTTTACAATAATATTCTGGTTTATGCATTGTCAGTTCTTGCCTCCTRAAGTATTACTTTTTTATCATTTCATTTCTCTACATTGCCTCAAACAAAAAAAATTGCAAAAAAATTATCCATTTTTGTTGAACAATACATTCTGAACCTGGTTCTCCAGGTATCTCCAAATGAAAGCAATCACCCAATATAGTCAGAATTATAAAAAAGCAWGTCAGCCTAATTTGGTAGGAATATTCATGACATAATAAATAACTCATCCACTACTGGCATTTCAAAAATAAACCATTTTTTTTGTTTTTATTTTCTGCTTATTATAATGATAAGCAATAAATGTTTTCCTTTCAAGCATCTCAAACAAAATTTCATGTAATATGTTTTAAGTCTACATTAATTGCTGGCTGTGATTGTAGCAGAATGTTGCTGATATAAGTGAATTCATTAAACCCATTTATATCTTTGGATCTTTACAGTTGATATTCAATACAATGCACACAGGACATAATTTTTTTTAAAATTCTTATAAAAGTATTAACCTTGATGAGACCATGTCTCAAAAAAACCATAAATATACCAATAAACTAAAAGGCGAATTCACTAAATATTCAGAGGCTGCCATTAAACAATTTAAAGGAATTTTGGTCTTCCAAGCCTAAACTTCTGTTACTGACAAATTATAGAATGGAATTGTAAATTCTAAAATTATCATGTTTATTATTATGCTAGTTTTATTACAGTGAAATTTTCCCCCAGGATTTAGCAAAAAAAGAATAAAGACAAATTAATTCCCAAGGAAAATATTATGTGCTAAGTATAGCCACTACCTGTTTCTGTCTTTATTACAGATATCTGAAYATGCCTATCTCTATGGTTTAGGCATATTTAATATTTACATTTTAGGAGCCTCCGAGGAAAAACATATGCAGATGTTGCCAGTGGCTTTGCTGGATTTTGGCTAGGCTTTTTTACTAGTCAAATGTACTACAGACTYGCAAAATCTGTATGGTAGCTTTCTAGAAAATCAATCCAAAAKGGGTCCGAAATCTTCAGTTCTGGCCATCTGCTAGAAGCATCTGGTAGCTGGGTACATGCACCCACATCCAGAACGTGACTGCTCTCTTGCCAACTATGTGCCTAGGTAACTGCCAATATGTGCCTCTCCACTGCTAACATGACAACTGTCAAAAAGAAGCTGAACATGTACGAATAAATCTAAATTAAACAACTTACTTTCCTAAGTTACAGCCATCATTTTTGTACATAATTGCTYGATAATGGCAATGATAAACAAGTTACACAGTGAAATCTGTCTAAGGCTAAGGACTACAACAAGGATACCAAGGATCTCAGTATTTTGAAGAGTTATTGGTAACATTCTAGTCTGTTTTCTCTGACAACTAGAAAATATATCTGTAATACTAGCAATGTGTTACATCTCTATATAAAAACATMAGAATTATACATGCAATATCGGATTCAGGAAGAATAAATGAAAAAAAAATCAGCTCAGGTTCTTTTTAAAGTTTCTTYTTCTTCATCCAAGCACATAAAATTATACATAGTTGAATAGACATGCACTAAATATATTGCAAGAGGGTTTGGAARGCCATATTACAAATGAGAACATAAATGACAAATTAAAATACAAATGGCAAAGGAATGTGTGGCTTCCACTGAAATTCATTCTCTTGTCATACAAATATAATTTTCCAAAATCTCTGCTCAATAAAAAAAATTATTTTGTGCACCTTATATTAAGAAAAGTATAAAATAGGTGGTAACTGTAATTGCTGAAATKATTAATTCCTTTGTCAGATCAAAGTAATTTTTCATCATCTTTTGCTGTGACATTTGTGAAAAAGAGATGTATTCAATGGCTACGTAGTGTATGATTAAAAGTTAAAAGCACATGAGAGACAGAACAATACAAGGAAAATCTAAAATCRGTGACTAGAAAAGTAATGCAGGATCATGATAGTAAACTACTAGACTAYGGCTAAAGGAGAAGAATAACTCAAGGATATTCAGAAATTGCYACAGTGACTTCTTTCTTTTACCCATCTGAATCATCAGTTGTCCCCTTCCTTACATTTAATCTTTAAGCTCCATGGAGTAAAGACCATGGCTTTGTTTACCAGCAAGTGAACACACAAGGTGATGTGGTCCTGGTCCACTGCTTTAGCTCCCATGGGCAACAATGCTGCTGGCATCATATTAATAATGGTAACAAAAATACTATTTCTAYTCAGCTTTTTGACTTAGATTGGCAAACACCTTACTGCACATACAGGTACTCCCAAAGCTGTCTGCCATCCCATRGTCAAAGATGGTAATCCCATTTAAATTGGTTTAGTAAACATACTAATATTTTTCCATCCTCCATTTTTAAWTTTTTTTTATTAAATCTTCATTTATATCCATTGAAAAGTTATTCTAGAATAGCATATACAGTAAATTAATATATATACATCTTCCTTTTGTTTCCATTTAATCTTTTGTTTTCATCACATCTACTTTGAATACAGTATTTTCTAAGCTGTAAGATTTAATTTATTGCAATGTTTTTCAAAATACTGGAATGTAATTTTTGATTGATACAGGAATGAGAACTGTAGTAAGATCTTAATGAATTATATGTGGTGATAATTCCTCTGATATCTGCTAAATTCTATTAAGAGATGGTAAACAAGAACAGTAGAATAGTAAGCCAGACTCAATTAGTGAGAGAGAAAGGTTAAATCTCATATAAACGTAGCTGATCATAATGTTTTTCTGATTCTATCTGTATTTGTAGATTTAAGTAACCCCAAATCACACAATGTCCATTGATATAAATTTTTTTTCATTATTTATAAAACCTTGTCATTCTTGCAATGGTCTAAGGTGTGAGAACATGTCCTGTTTTACAGGCATGTCAAATATTCCAAGATTGTGGCTTTCCCTCAGGCAAATTGGTTCCACTTAAGGAGAAAAATTAAAAGGATATGTAACAAGTTCACAAAATAAATATAAACACATATGCTGAAATAGTTACTCAGATAGTTCTAATTGCTTCTAGCATTGAATACCAGCTCTGTCATTTCTTTTACATCTTGCATGTAATGCTATTCAGGGCCAGCCTAAAATTCTAAAAATCAATCATTAGGAAAAAAGTAAAGTAGATTTCCAAAATTAGTCAAGATCCCAGCAGAGAGCCCTACCCAAATTTTTCACMAATGTCCAGATATTTCAGGTACTCACTTTTGAAATTTTCAGCCTGAGACATTTGACACTCTTGGCCACCCAAGTTAAACACCTCAGAAACACAAAACTTCTAAAAAATCCTCATTTTTCTTTCAGTGTGAACCTATATCATAACTACATGTAGGAATATTAAATATTAAGAGCACATTACAGTGCACTGTTAATTTGAATTTGTTAAGAGAAACAGAATGAAACAYTTTGCTCCAGAGAGTTAAATGAAACCAAGACTGCAGAGGCTAGCAGAAATGCTTTCCATTTTTATAGTGGCTATATAATTTTCAGGAATCCTCTCAATTCAGGTAGTATAGATTACTTCTATAAATATTCTTTCTAGAGCAATTCTGTTATGAAAATATATCTATTATATTAACTTTTTGTGCTTTAATATGTCAAATATATTAATATTTTGCAWCTTTTTATTAATTATAGTGTAATTWAAAATTCCCAAGGAAAAAATCCCATATAAAATTATCAGAAAGATATTACATGTTCAAACTTCAGTCTGTACATTTCCCTAACCAACATTTAGAAAACCCAAAAACCCCTAAGTGCCTAAGTTATGGAATGCTTCATGCCCAATTTTTGGTGACATTTCCAGATTTCTGTCCACAGAACTGCTCAAAGTGGTTATAATGACAACAATTGAGAAGTGCTTGTTCAGTTGATGTATTTAAAAGGTAGCTTTGTATGAACAGCTGTGTTTTCAAAATGCTTGCCACCTCTAAATTGGTCCTTGTGAAGTGCACTGTTTGCCTTATTGCCAGCAGGGCACATTGCACTGTAACTGCTGCATTTTTAGTTTTTATCACTGTCTCTCTAACTGCTGAAGTGGAAAAGAACGATTGCCAAAACCTGACGTGTTTCTTTTCCTTTCTGCCCACTCTGACTTGGTTCTTAGCTGTCTGTTGCTGCAGTGATGAGATATGTTGCTCAGTTTATTCATTCACTGAATGTCTTTTCCAGCTCAAATAATGGTGATACCCTCTTGTAAATCAAGCCTCCAGCTGTCAATAGCAGTAAATCAAAGAAACCTATTTGAGGCATAACAATCATTGTTTACACAAGAAATAGTTAGGCTGCAGAAAGTCACACACATCAAGGTACATTTTTCAAAAAGCAAGAGATAATACCTTAAAAGCAAGAGACACACCAGGTTTAGTAAGACACCAAGTGGGGGTGTCAATGGGGATGGACCTCCAAAAAAACCCAAATAATCTGTTCACAAAGATTTAAACAGTTCTACTACATAAGTTCTAGTAMATGAAAACAATAGCAAAAATCCTGAAGCACTAATAAGGAATACTAATTTATTAGATATAAAATCTTTAGCCTTTTTGTTTGCATTAGAAAGCAAACCATCCTATTTCGTCTGGATGAGGAAATACAAGTACAATCAGAGTGCACACAAAGCTTCATAAACACAGCTGGGTGAAGAATTACATCAAAGACTCCAAAACTATGATGCACAGTTCTTCCTGCTGCTTGTGTGGAAACATTTATCTCAGACCTCACTTACTGGGGATAATCTGCTGTGGAGCCTTACCTGTATGAGCTTCTCTACTGTGAAAAAGTTCTAAGAACAGTACAAGTTCTATTAATTGCTTAGAACWTCACATCAATAATCTTGAGAGATCACCAAAATCCACTAACAAAGAGTTAATGCTGACACACTCACATAAGTTGAAAGAACTTCTTTTTTAAAACAAGAAAAAAATGGTTTCTTGGCACAGAAACCTTTATGTTTGTAAAGCTCAGTTACTTTAAATACTACACAAAGAAACAGAACAAATAACTTTCAAGTTCTCTGTGTCCTTCTTATATTAGTAMCTTTAAAACTGGACATCCAAAATACAAAACTTTCACATAAAACTCTAGATGGTACAAAGTGCTCAGCTTTAAAGCACCCGAACACAGTAAAAAAATTCTGAAAATCAGTGCTAGTAAGAGCATTTACGTTTAATTTTCATTCAGTATTTAGTACATTAATGAAGAAAAGGAATCAGTGCATTCAAGAAGTTGAAATTAACACCAAGTTTAAATGCCTTTTTTTCCAATACAAAGACTTGTCCCTGTGATACCACATTCTTCAAGGAAGCTAAACTTCAGATACAGTTTATGCTGCTGAGCGCAATTTACACCAGGTTTATTTTGTTACRGTGAATGACAGCTCACTTTTTACTTCAAAATTATTTGAAGACATGTGGAAGTTAGAAACTAGTTACATACACACAGACACACTMACATAATCAATGCAACCAGGTAAGCAGTTATACTACTTGACTTCATTCTGGGCTTTGATCACTTCAAGCAGGACTGGAAATCCTGGACATCAGCWACCCATGCTTTCCTATATTCTTAGTCAAGAGGCATACTGGAGTCACTATAATGTTATAAACAAAATGTTATAATACCATAAGGTTATAAACAAAAGACCAAAAAAAMCCATTTTTGCCACTCAAAGCATTGTATACAATTTTTGCTGCTGCAATATATCGCTTTTTGATGTACTCTGTCCTGTGAAGAGTACTATTGTCATATGATTTAGTTTTCAGTTGTCCTGCCAGAAACAGTGATCCTTATRGGTCCCTTCCAACTTGACATACTCTATTCTGTGATTGTATGATCTCATAATCCACCATGGATGCCCATTCTACTCCAGAAACRTTATTTTATTTCACACCTTGAATAACAGTTAAAAACAAATAATTTTTATACAAAACAATACACAGATATGCCACTATTTAAACAAAAATCTTTCTCAATTGAAACAGTGTATTTTGGAATGATGGCTGCAGGCTGGAAGTGTCAAAATTGTTCTACAATCTGTTATTCAAGCCACTCAACCTCAGTGGATATTTTACACAGGACAGAAGCACTTGAACTGAAGAAATAAGAAAGATTTATGCTAGAACACCATATGAGCTTGAGCTGGTGACTTATTAGCTAAACCATTCACCAGAAAGAGAAAGGACATCAGATTAAATCATAACGAAGCAGAATTTCAACCTGGATCTCAGCTCTTCTTTTTTCTGCTGCCTTTTGCAGAAAGCCTATCTGATATATATGACATGAAAATATCCACTGGTGCCCTTACTTTTGGTTTGAGAATYCCATAGAAACTAGAATATAAAATCAGGACTATAAATGCAAAGACAGGAATATGTTGGCTCAAAAGCATACAAAAATATAGGTTATGTACTTTAAATGGTACAGTCTCTCAGGTGCCTGGGACACGCATGAAAACTCCATCTTGRTCCGTATTTTATGTTTCACAGTAGCCAATAGCAAATTTCCAGGGAGGGACAGAAAACCAGGTCATCTGTATTGTTATGCTTGCCCAGAATGCTTTCAAAAGTACCTCTAATGAGCTGAAGTCCCTGAGCATCTTAGTGGGATCAAAAGGCTGTGATAAGATATCTGCAGTAGCAGTCTGTTGAACCTCAATTAATTTACAATTCAGGTAAGATTTTCAATGATATTTCAATTATTAGAAGCATACATTTTGTATTTGTCATGCTAAAAATAAATTTTTAATATACAATCCAATTGAAAATACAATAGTCAGTACAAAATGTGCTTCAAGAATATGTATCAAGAACAAGACAAAAAAATTCTCCCCCACATGGCCATCCTCTTTTCCCCTTACACAGGAAATTACATCTGTGCATTTGGCATAGAATGACTTCTACCAAGATCTTTGGTAAATGTGATGACACTTCACATAGGGGTACCATCTTGCCACCTGGTAAGAAAGTTAGGAGCAAGTTACAGGCATTAACTTTTCAACATAAACCTTTGTTTTTCTGCAAGCCTCAAGTTATCTCATTTTCCAGAACAAAGGAACAGATTATATTTTTACTCTTTCAGTCAGTATGTCTTAGTATTTTAGCATAAACTGGGCCATGTGCAAAAAAAAAATACTATTGATCCTCAAAACAGCAGAATGTTTTCTTTATGTTTATCTCACACATTGTCTGTTCACTCTATTAATAAACTTACACATTAAAATAAAATATTAAATGTCCTTAAATGCACATAACACAAAGAACAGCCACAAAGACTTGCCAAATGTACTTCAAATTGGCCCAATGCTCATATTACTTTACACAGTCTAACACCTTTCCTCTGAACTGTTTTGGAATGCATAGGTGGTCAMTATGCCAAATCCTCCTGGGCTTGGAAAGGACACCTAAAATCCAAATGCTTGACACTTAACTTTGGCAATTCTGTCTATCTATACCAGAAACCCCTTCAAAATTATTTATCAATGTCAATTAAGCATTGATCTTATGGTTTGTAAACAATGTCAATGTGAATTTTAACACTTAAGGCAAGGGGGAAAAGGGCATAAATGTGTATTACACAACAGTCTTCAGAAACTAAGTCAGGTGAAGTTAAGTGTAAATTCTGTATTCTGAAGTAAATTGAACAGTGAATATGTACTACTTTTATAAGAAAACACAGAAGGCTTTCTATTACATGARTTGGAACAAAATGTACACTCAAAGTCTGATTTATTTTACTCAACAAAAAGAAAGTACATAACAAAAATCTGGGAAGCACACATTTGATGCCACAAGGTTTCAGTCCTCCCTATAATTTGGGACCTGAAGGCAGTCTACAGACTTCAGATTCTTGCAGAGCTAAAGAGCAAAGAAGCAATTGCTAGTGTAATTTTTTTTCTTTATCACTCTGAAGACACTTTTTTGCTAATATTCCTTGCAACTGAGGTTATTGAAAACAGAATAAGAATGCCAGTGATTAGCCTAAATTTGCCAAGATGACAAGCTATTTATTTTAAGGWACATGCTTCTTTCTAAATACCACTTTAAAGAAAAGTCAAAAAGAGTTTTCTTTCTAAACAGCAGATACAAAAAGTATTAAAAATTATAAAACCTGTGGATTTTCAATTTCATCTATTTCTGTATAAATATCTCATAGGCTTGCCTAAGAAAATCATTAGGAATGTGTATTAATCCAACCATTCCATTTCCCTTTGATTATACATAAATTACATTCTTTATAGTTACAAACTTCATGTAAAAASTTAAATATTCATGCTCTGTAGGATYTTTTTCTCAGTGTTTACATTCTGAAAGCCAACAGAAATTAGTCTGCTTCTAGTGATAACTGAAAGAGAAAATATTTTAAAGGAGGGTAAAATATGTGGAAAAATCTCACTGATATATTTTGCTTTATACTCTGTGGATCTTCATCTTTCTGTAGAACAATGCTCCACTGGATGTATGACAAGCTAAATTCTAAAGACATATTACTATATTAACTTAATTTATGCTATCTGGATACCACTATAATACTCCAGACACCACAGTCATTTTCTTTTCTTACTTGCAATAATTAACACTGGAGAGCAAAAGATGGCTAAATTAATTTATAACTTTATCGTTTCTTATACTAATTATTTCCTCTTCTTGTATTTTAGGTCATCCTGTCATTCCTGCAAACACTAATCAATCATGGGATTTGAAGTTAATACTACTAAATAAATGAATTGGTTAATCTCCTATGACCATCTATACATACTTCATCTTCACAAAGCTCATCAATTTTATGTCATCGAGGACAAAGTGACCTTCATTTCTACAAAATGCTTCTTACTACTGGACAAGTTGGTTACMAATTTATCACTTTTCCTCAGGAAGGAAGTCCTTCATGATCGTCATTTGATAAATGTGAGATTTTGTTTTATTAATTGACCAGGTCATACTGAATTCCAAGACCATAATTGTGGAATACTAACGGATCCGTTACTTTCCTGAACAGTTGAGCTAAGATGAAGGACCTGCAACTCAAAATTAATTTACTGCTTGGTCTAGTTACCACTGCTCTACTACAAGCTGTAGGAAGAAAAGCAGACTGCCCAGAGTCATGTATATGTGAAATCAGGCCATGGTTCACCCCCAGGTCTGTCTACATGGAAGCTCCAACAGTGGACTGTAATGATTTAGGCCTTTTTCATTTTCCAGCCACACTGCCTGCTGACACACAAGTTCTACTTCTACAAACTAATAATATTGCAAATATTGAACACTCAGTAGACTTCCCAGTGAATTTAACTGGTCTAGATTTATCTCAGAACAATTTATCCTCAGTGACCAGTATTAATCTTAGAAAGATACCGCAGTTGCTTTCRGTGTACCTTGAAGAAAACAAACTTACTGAACTCCCTGAAGAATGTCTCTCTGGACTCAACAATTTACAAGAGCTTTATATTAATCATAATCTGCTTTCTGTGATTGCACCAGGAGCTTTCATAGGCCTCARTAATCTTCTCAGACTTCATCTCAATTCAAATGGTCTGCAAGTGATCAACAGAAAGTGGTTTGAAGCTACTCCTAATCTTGAAATTCTCATGATTGGAGAAAACCCAATAATCAGAATTGAAGACATGAACTTCAAGCCTCTTAGCAATCTGCGCAGCCTAGTTTTAGCAGGTATAAATCTCACTGAAATACCAGATAATGCTTTGGCTGGCCTTGACAACTTAGAAAGCATTTCCTTTTATGACAACAGATTTGTTAGAGTGCCCCACATTGCTCTTCAAAAGGCTACAAATCTTAAATTTCTGGATCTAAATAAGAATCCCATTAACAGAATACGACGAGGAGATTTTAGCAATATGTTGCACCTAAAAGAGTTAGGAATTAATAACATGCCTGAACTGATTTCTATAGATAGTCTTGCTGTTGATAATTTGCCAGATTTAAGAAAAATAGAAGCAACCAATAATCCCAGACTATCATACATTCACCCCAATGCATTCTACAGACTTCCCAAGCTGGAATCACTCATGCTCAACAGCAATGCACTGAGTGCCCTGTACCGCAGCACAGTGGAATCCCTGCCCAACCTCAAAGAAGTCAGCATACACAGCAACCCCATTAGGTGTGACTGTGTCATCCGCTGGATAAACATGAACAAAACCAACATTCGTTTCATGGAGCCAGAGTCCCTGTTCTGCGTAGACCCTCCTGAATTCCAGGGTCAGAATGTGAGACACATACATTTTCGGGAAATGATGGAAATCTGTCTCCCCCTGATAGCTCCTGAAAGTTTTCCATCTACACTGGAYTTAAAAGCCGGCAGCCATATTTCTTTGCACTGCAGAGCAACAGCAGAACCAGAACCTGAAATCTACTGGATAACACCCTCAGGACACAAACTTTTGCCTAATACTATCTCTGATAAGTACTACATTCATTCAGAAGGAACGTTAGACATAAGTGATGTAACACAAAGAGAAAGTGGCTTATACACATGTATAGCAACAAATTTAGTTGGGGCAGACCTAAAGTCAGTCATGATTAAAGTAGACRGCTCTTTCCCTCAGGAACACAATGAATCTTTAAATATTAAAATAAAAGACATAAAATCTAATTCTGTTTTGGTTTCATGGAAAGCAAGCTCTAAAATTCTGAAGTCCAGTGTTAGATGGACAGCCTTTCCAAAAGCTGAAGATTCCCGGGCTGCACAGAGTGCTCGAATACCATCTGATGTAAAGGTGTATAATCTTACACATCTAAATCCATCAACTGAATACAGAATTTGTGTAGACATTCCCACTGTCTATTCTCAGAATAGGAAACAATGTGTCAATGTAACCACAAAAGGACTGGACTTGGAAGTGAAACATTATGAAAAGAGCAACATAATAGGATTCCTTACCTGCCTTGGAGCTCTTTTGGGAATCATCTCTGTGATATATCTCTACAGCTGCCTCTCTCAAGATATTAACTATGGCATTGGACACAGCTATCTAAGGAATTACCTGAAGAAAGAATCCTTTTCACTCAATGAGCTTTATCCTCCTCTAATCACTCTTTGGGACATGGGCAAAGAAAAAAGCACAGCAATGGAAGTAAAAGCAACTGTAATAGGCGTACCAACAAATATGTCATAAATATGTCAGTATATCACTTAATTTCTGAAATAAAAAGCACATGACTTTATTTGTGCTGAATAAAAAGGCAACAAGAAAAATATTTCTCTTAGGAACTAAATGTCTGGACTTTGTTGCTGCCAACAAACGGAATATATATGCCTCAGTATAAGAGAAGAAATTTAATTAACTGGCTTCTAAGGGTATTCTACCAACCAAATAAAATTAACTTCATATTCTAGAACTTTCATGGGACTWTTAAGTCTGGAATACAGTGGAAGTAGCCAAGAACATTTTCTGTATTTTTTTTAAATTATTATATAAAAGTAGTGGAACTGAGCAATACCTCCTCCTGTGCTGTATGACACAAAATAGCCACGAGTTTTTGCAGTGAACAGATACGCTAGGATTGACATATGGTGTAATGAAATGGACAAATTCTGTAGAGTAGACACAGTGAGTATGTGAATTTTTTTTAATGAGAAAATACATTTTTGATTAAAATCAAAATACCTTTTGTCCTGTTTGTTTCTAAAGAAAACACCACACCATTCTGGGAGTTCTTGTCTGACAATAAACAAACACATTCCAAAGTCTGATCAAATATCTCTTTGCATATTCTCCTACTAAAATGCTAATCTGAGCACAAGGATATTTTTTTGCTGATTTTAGGTTKTATAATGCTTCTAACAGAAACGTAAATTTAGTGATACTTTTTTATCACATTTTATTTACTCTAAGAACATTATAAAGGCAAACTGGATGTTGGAGTTGAGGGCACTTAAACCCACTTTAATTAGATTTCTGCATGGATATTGGTTAATTAATAGTTCTTTGATCCTTTTATTTTATACACTTTTATATATCTGTGTGAAGTAATTCTGTTCTCTTAGCAACATGTGAGCCCRCAGATCTTTATTTCATTATATCTGTATTACATCATTTTATTACTAGACAAAAGTAGTCTCTTCTAGAATACACRGCAATGCTTTCCATGCCAGTACTGTGAACCACCATCCATATAAACATACCATCTTTAATCTCTACACAGAAACATCTCCATGRTATTAGCCATTTTCCATGACCAAGGACATTTGTCATGTCAAAATCTCCACAGAAGAAACAGGTGAGCAATTGAATTCTTGTGTAGCTGTATATAGAAATGGACAGCTATTCCTTCTACAGATAGCCTACATAAACCTGAAGACCTTAGGAAGTAATAAATCCACCTTGTAGCTTTAAAAGCATAACGCATATAAATGTGCATTTTTACACAAACATGGGAAAAAAAATAGTAACAGCATTTTTTTCAGTGAAGTAGAATCTCTTAAAATCATAGAAATAACTTAGTTGTTCTAAAGTATGCTCCATCATAATCTCATTTACGTGAAGGTTGGTTTTTTTTCTACACAAGGCATAGGGTTAAAATGCTCATGTATTTCATTAATTGGGATGTTTACTCTCTTTARTGGAGGTAGAAACTGATAAGGAACTATATTTAATTTCCTCAGGAACAGAAAAGTACTGTTACACATCTGTGTTTCCATTTATTTCATAGTTTTCTCTTGGGAATGCGTTAAAATGCTTTAATGCATTAATGCATTAGAAGCAGTACTTACTGGTTATTCAAACCAGAAAAGACTAGAAATAGATTAACTTTTCTTTGGTATTTGACAGYAAACCTCATTCTGAAATCTACCACTAATGAAAGAGGAAAGACAAACATAAGTATTTGAACTCTCTGTCTGGGAAATACCCAAAATACAATACTGAAAAAACTTTTAAATTCATTTATATTACCTTTTTTCTATCAGTTACCAGACTGAAAAATAATGTTTTATTCATAAAAAAATTAAACATTTACTTTTTGGTAAAAAAWTTGCTGCCATTCAGAAAAATAAATTGCAACATTTTATCAGCTAGCACAGTCAAATGCTATCTTATATAGGAACATTTCAGTTTCTAGTTTAGCTAAAAGGCTGCGACATCATAATTCCTAAAAGGACCCACAAAACCTAGATAAGAGATTGGAGAAAAATATGTTGATTTATATCCTAAAAGGAAATTTCCATTTCCAAAATATCTCTAATAAAACTTATTCTACTTGTGTAGCCTGTAGTGACCTCAAGATAACTTTAAATAGAAATTGAGATTCTTGCCATAATCTTGTGCTGGCCAGTAAGACAACGATCAACAATAATCTTATAAGATATTCTTTTTTATCTGAAGCCAAAAGAGRCATTTCTGAAAAAGGCTGCTATATAGTACAGMAAACAATTACATGTACCAGACARTTCTAGAAGTGCTGCAAGAAACAAAACTGAAAGGCAACATTCAGACATAAGGAATAAAATAATTCTTATTATTGAACTGAATAGAGTGGATGGGTGGCACTGACAAGACAAAATATTTTACATGGAATAACATAYACAGTAAGTACAAAAAGTTCATTATTAAAATTTCAGAAGACATTTGGAAGAATATAGCTAATTTTAATATAGGAGACAGCCATTAAACATAACCTCAAAGAGCCAAAAAGAGACTGAAAATTTACCTCATGCTAAAGATTAGAAAACATACTTGAAAAAATATTAACAACTGCATGCATCTTTTATTGAAGTYGGAAACCAGATGAATAGAAACATATCCAGAGTAAAAAAATTCCTGGTATTGCCTGCTAGGAAGGAAAAAAAAACCCCACATCTTTCTGGAATACAGGTTGACTTTCCAAACCTAGTGTTTTGGTAGCTCAGTTGGTTGGTGTGTAACCTGAATAGTTTTTCCTTTAATACCCATTGGAAGTAATTGGAACCAATTTTCTCAGGAAATGACAACATTGATACTCAGGGAAAATGTTAAACTACAACAAAAAAGAGAAGGACTATCAAAMCGAGAGAAAGATAATCTAAATATTCAGTAAACATGACATCAAGACAGAGAACAAAACTTGAGCTAGATGACAAATTTTATGAAAATTTAAAAAACACCAAACTTCATTTCCACATATAACAACTAGAGAAGTTAGATATTAAACAAGAGATTGCAATTACTTATTTATATGGCTAAATTCAATATATTACTGAAACTTGGCAAGCTTTGCATGATTTGAATGTTAAAATACGTAATCATAACCTCTCTTGTAAAAACTGGGCTTTGAGTCTGACACTTGAGCTATTCACTTCACCACCAATAACATTTCTAAAGGAGTTTCTAAAAGAGTTATAATGTTTCCATTATAAGGAGGTGTGAAAATGAAGTACCAGACTATATTCCATCCATAATTAGCTGCACTTCAGTATTCTGCGACAAAATATACAAGTAACCTTTGCAAATAGCATAGGGATACAGTAAAACTAGTAATGAATTACTAAAAGGGACCCTATGATATTCAACTAGCTATGGTTATGTTATTTTTCTGGTTATCTTACRTAGTGGCTCATTTGTTCAGCTGRGGTGACCAAAAGGAGATAGAAGCTTAACCCAATCATGTTAAAAAGACTTGTTCTTTTGAACAATCAAGAAAAACTTGAAATAAATGTCTTGTACATCAACTACTCAAGTACAATATTCTCAGAGAGTTAYAAAGCTGCAGATACGTTGAAGTATCTTCAAAGCAACCAAAGCTTTTATTAAATCATTCCTCCCTTCCTTCAGACAAAGCTGAAAGCCACAAATTAAACTCCTCTTTCAGCTAAAAAATGCTTTTTACAAATGTTTCTCACTTGCTTATCTTTCTGTCTCTCAGCTTCAACTATTTTTAGACCTTTTTTCCCAAAGCCCTTTTCTTTGCCTTGATGCAAATTCTCTGTTGCCTTCCATGCTCCCTGTGGGTTCTTTGCTTATTTCCTGTAACTATTGTTGCCAGACTGTACCATCATTTCCAATATTTCCAGTAAGGACAGATGTTGTCTGTCTTATTAAAAAAAATTGTCAATGAAATAYAATACTTGGAGGCAAAATATTTGAAAAAATAAATACAATTATTAAAGAAAGACTGGGCATTCTTAGAGAAAAACCAAGCTGTAAAGCTGTTCAGGTAATGAGATGAAGCGTCTCTCAAGGAAACGAAGCAGAAATAATGTAACAACATTCAGATGAAAATAATAATAATAGATGAAGCTGGAAGGGCAGGCAATTTGGGCAGATGGCCTATTCCTGATCCTAAAATAGCTGATGTTCTTTTTAACATTACAGTTTAGATAAGTGGAAAACAAYCCCATCTGCCTCGCCCTTACGTAGCTATTGTTTGTTATCCATGTTGATGACAATTTCACACTGTGCTCCAAATAGCCATAATGCTTTTGTGAATCACAAGGGTACATCAAATTCAGTGCTGGTGTCTTCATCTATACACAAATCTTCCAGTCCAGACCTAGATTCTATAAAGAAAGCCTTTCAGCATTCATATACTACACTTTACAGGTCAAAGAGTTTACGGWTTTGTCATTTAGCATGTGAGCACAAGTCAGATTCCTTGAGATGGCTGTTGGGAATAACTTTTGAGGGCAGARTCTTGTCATACATTTTTATTTTTTGTATGAAATTTTACTCTGTGCTGTTAATATTTATAACTTTTTTGTTTTGTCTCTATCATGAATGTCAGCTAAACTTAAAAACATACAGCTGAATACTTTATAACACCACAGAAAGTGGGTTACTGTCTGAAGTCTACTAAAGACAGCTAAAACACACTTTTGACATAATGATGGAATGATTTCATAGGACACAGAAAAAATTATGAAAATCATCTATTCCYAAATATTCCAACATTTAAATGGAATATAAAGGGGCTCCAAATAGAGTCAGAATTACCACTTTTAATTAAAGGCAAAGTGTCAATAACTTATGTCAAATAAAAAAACCCAACCATTTAGAGTTAGCCTCACTATAATAAGGCAACAAACATTGTTAAATTAGAAGTAATCAGCTATGTTTTTCTTTATGTACCAGGTAATAAAAGGAYTAAATTGTTACTATCAATTATAGTCTCTTAGATTAATCTTACCTTAACAATTAATATAAAATGGGATACTAAAATATTACATAATTTATTTCATAAATGCTGTCAAGGTATAATGRTAAGTGCATGCCCATTTTTAGCAAACTAAGTGCTATACTGAATATTTATGTGTTACACAATGTATTCCAAAATATGAAATAATGCTTTCTCCAAAAATACCTGCTTGCATCATTTAAACTATCAACACTTAAATTATATAGCACATGCACACCACTATCCCAATGCCATTTATTCTACAGGAATGTAAAAGCATTTTTTTACTCAAGCTAGGATGACCTGTATCTCCAAGACTTCCAGGCTTTTAGTTTGACTAGTTCACAATAGTACAGACCAATGTCCTAACACTTATAAATGTATCATGTACAATTCACCTTGTTGCCTTTCAGGCTGYTGAAGTCCAATTAAAAATTACTTCMTTTTCTGCCTTCCAAGAAATTAAACTTCACTTGTACCTTTCATATTTCATTCCTTCACTCAGCAGTCATCTACTGTTTGCTCTTACACAAAATTACATCAGCAGCAGCCCTCCATTTTACTTTACATTTAAYTGTTTTCTACTTCATTGATACTTCATCTTTTTCCCAGCCTCCTATGAACTAGACTATTTTCAGAGTATACTACTTCATAGACTAATTCTAGAGTATTCTTCTCTATGATATTTGTTATAATTTCGTAATTATGGGGGGAAAAGAAACCACCCACAAAAAACAACCAAAAAAAGATGAATTGTTCTACAGATTTGGAGGCAAATTTCAAGTGTAGCCGGAGAAAATTGCAACTCTGAACACTCTGCAGTCTATTCCCCAACCTACTTCAGCAGTCAGCTGTGCTTTAATAAYAGTATTACGCTAACTAAAGCTCTCTTTCTTCCCCTTGGTCTTAGGAAAGCTGAATAAAATGGAGGATGTCCATCTACCTACAGGTAGAGGAATTTGAAGTTATTTTGAGCTTTTGCCATATCTGGATTATTAGAAAAAGAAAACAGAAAGAGAATAATCACATTGTTCATCCAGCCTTTCAAAAGCATAGAACAATGTATGAGCATATACCAAAAAATACATCACACCAAAGCACATGCACCACGGATTAAACACCTCTGCAATTAACTAAAGGTTTAGAACAAAAGAAACAGAAATATATTGCCAAAGGGTTGTAAATCTTTTCTCTACCACACTGAGAGGTAGACAAGTACCCACCACTACTTCCTCATATAGTGAAATCATTTAGGTGTGYAATTTCCACTGAATTTAACAGATACCAGTTTCCAACCTGTAAAGTGGTTTGGACATTACAAAGAACGCCCCTGGATGACCAAAAGCTTGGCCATATGAACCTACCCACTTGACTGAAAGCCCTCAAGGATTTTCATCAGCACAGCTCTACTAAACACAGTATAAATGCAATATACATCATTCATTTAATTKAAAACATTACATATATTTTTAATTAAGACAAAATGGGAAAAGAACAATATTATTTATTTAAAATGCTTAGAATAGAGTATTTTGTGGAGAGCATCTGTTTCARGATTAAATAATTCAATATCTACCAAAGAAATGCTGGATAGTGTAGAAAATTAAACACCTGCAAATAAATTTTCTATATGTTCAGATATTATCTAGCTACAAACAAAATAATATGCCATACAATCTATTCTAAATTACTTTAAGATATCACAAACAAYATAGGTTTACCTTAGATTCTTACTYCTCCTGAAAACCTAAAAGGTTTGCTCTTGCTATTCATCTCTAACTATAAATTATCATCCTACAGAATTTCTTAAGCTTCAACTTGTCTTCTTCTTCCTTTTGTCTCCTTAATTTAAATTTTTTTTGCTTGAATTATCTCACACATTAAAATTCTCTGTTCTTGTATGTCATGCAACATTGCAATCCTACTGTCAGCATTTTTTTTTTAATCATTCTAGAAAATAATTCTACTTTTCTCTTGCCAAAATTTATATTCCACCACACTGGTTGTGTATAAGTCATCTAAATGCTTCTTGTCAGAACATTTACATTAAAATGACAAACTTTATGTATAATGTGATGACTTTACGGTGAGTAGGGGTTTGCCCTAAACAAGCACCTGAAATCTTTCTCAAAAATATTCAGAAAATTGACAAAMTATAAGACAGAAAAAAATACTTAAAACAAAAAAGGGTAAATTAGAACCCTTCATATGTTGCTAACAAATACAGTGCAGACCATGTAAGTATTATRGGTAAAAGTGAGAAAAAACAAGAAACTTTAGGTACTCAGAGGAAGATAAGAAAATAGTTGAAACAAATTGTAACATAAGATGGAACAAATACTTTAGAATAAACCAGAAAAGAGCTTTAAAAGTGTAGCCAAAAGGACCAAAACTGCTAAAAGAACAAGCTTGCAACATGACCAAATCAATAAATAAGGGAAAAAATAAGTTGAATGAACAAAGAGGTGCTACAAGTAGATTTAAAGASGGCGAAGGAGAAAAATAGGATAGACAAAACGTATAAGAAAGAAAAGGAACAAGTGAAGGCACCAGCAGCCCATCCTGGAAACACAGAAATTAAATGTAGCAATAGACTAGTCACTAGTCAAGCTAATTTTAAACAASAAGTGACAGTATTAGCAGAAGTTAAAAAAAATTAATGACAAAGAAAGGCTCAAGGAAAACAAGTAAGCAAGATACCATGAAACATAGATAGAAAAGTCTCAAGTTAAAATAAGGCTTTAAAAAATGGGGAAGAAAAAAAAGACAGTATTTACAGATTTACCATTTGTTAAATTTCTTTGCTGCTGTTGTTTTCAAAAAATATTTCAGATTATTCTGAGATAATGTTAAGGAGACACACCATAACTTCCACACCTTATGATCATGTGTCAAGGAGAAAGTTACAATACTAATTGCAAAACAAGAACAAAAATATTTCTTACAAAGTGAAAAAAAAGTGCTTAAGCAATGACAAACAGCATGTTGGGAAATTCTGGCTAATATGCAGAAGGCAGTGACAGGTAGTCTCATTTGGGAGGTTTCATTAAGAAGACAATTGAAAGCTGATAACCCTGTGTTATTAGGCAAAATACTTTCATAAGGAAATCTCAGAGGGAAGGAGACACTACTGCTTCTAATTAAAGAGAGAGCTCAAGGTCCAGGAGCTGCTTAACARCATCAATTATAATGCCACTAATAACCAATTAAGGTTTGTGATTTTTCTTAATATTACCAGAGCCAAAACAAGATCAAATATTGTTTTTAAGAAGCCTCAAAGTTCTTTAAAAAGAATTAATTCTGAAGGATTAACTACAAAATCCATTTTAAGGCAACAATGAAAGACACTGGAAGGTATTTGAGTTCATTTTAAATKATGTTGGAAGCAAGTGAATTCCACCAAAAAGAAGCCAATCATTGTTGCATAGAATAAAAGGTTGAAGTAAAAGAAAACAGAAGACCAAGAGCAGAAGGAAAAACAAAGAAAACAAATTCAATTAAATTAGGAGGACAAATGGAGGGAAGAYAAGGATGATCCTGTTTAAAATTAAGTTTGAAAAGTTAAATTAATATATYTAAGTTATATACTAAAATAATGACCAATACAAAAGAGTCAGTCAGAATACAGTAGCAGAAACYRAGCTTTTTTAAAAGAATTTTTTWWAATCAGTTTTAAARCTCTTAGCAAACTAAATGAAAAATCAGTGAAATCACAGAAGTATGAGAGACTGAATAAACCARCTAGGTGTCTTTATCTAAAACAGAGCTGTCTGCTGAATCTTTGACAATATATTTAYAAGTAAARTTGCCTCTCYTGTACAATTTGGAGAGATCTGAATTAGGAAGTCCATACAGTGCTGTGAAGCCCTTCAAGGGTTTTCTGGCTCAGGTCCAAGTGCATTTGGACATCATTAGTTTGACAGAAAGGCACACTGATGTCATTCCCACGTAGATTGCATACACATAAGTGCTAAAATACACAGTAGTGGCCATGGCAATCTGGACATCACTCCACAATCAAGGGGTAGAGTTCAATGATTTGTACTGGTTTAAGACCAGTTGCAAGTGGTGTTCCTCAGGGTTCTACTCCAGGATTTAACTTGCTTATTAATGACCTGGAGGAGGCAAAATCCTAATCAATCTGACAATACTAATTTGGAGAATGCAGCCAATACATTTAACCACAGGGCTGCCATTTAGAGGAATGTAAAAATGCTGGAGAATTAGGCCAACAGGCTGATGTGAAATTCAGCAAGGACACATGTAAAGTCCTGCACCTAGAGTGGACTATCACCTGAATGAGTACCMACCTGTGACTGCCTCACTGGGTAGCAGCTCTGCTGAAAATGACCTGGGGCTCCTAAGCACAGCTAACTAACAGGATACTGGGCTGTGTTAACATGAAACTAATAGAAGACTGAGGAAAAGAGTGCCCCTTCATTCAGCRCTTGTTAAACTGCCTCTGTAATGCTGTGTCTAATTTTGAATCCCTAATTGCCCAGCCCTATGTGCGACATTGATCAATTGTAGCAAGCTTAGCAGGAGGTTCCCAAGATGTCAAGAGCCAGWGCTCTACTCCTAAGAAGAAAATCTGAGGCAGCTGGGCTTGTTCAGCCTGAGAAAAAAGAAAGTTTGAGAAGAGTAAGTAGCAATCTTCCCATATCTAAGRGGTGGCTAACTGAGAAGACAGAATCGGGCTCATTACTGAGGTGCACAGCAGGAAAACGAGAGACAAAAACCTAAAACAGAARTTAGGGGGAAGGGGATTTACCTAGATATAGGAAAATTAATTAATTATGAGGAAAAATACTTTGGGAATATGCTGCAGAGATATGGTACACAATTATAAGCAAAATGATCTGATTCATAATTGACTCTGTTTTGAGCATGAGGTTGAATAGATGACTTATCTTCCAACCTGAATAATTCTGCAGAGGAACTTTATGCTGAGAGACTATACATGCAATGTAATCTGTTCAGAGAAGCAAAAAACTTTTTAGCTGAAATTACTCTGAAGTTTCACACAGGAATATCCTCTCACTTTTTTTTAAATTATTCCAAGAGTTCTTGAAGAGATGCTATAATTTCAGTAGGTGTTCAGGCCTCTTAAACGTTTAAACATATATTCCTAATGCAGACTGCTATTTCCATACTCTTTCAACATGTGGCCTTACTTTATTTCAAAYATATTTACTCTACTCTTTTGAACAAAATCTTTAGGAATTTCTTACATGCCTCTTCTTGTGCGCAATAATTTTCATTATGATGTTGTTCAACATATCTAAATGGCATGATTTTGCATAAATGGAGAGCAGCAGACGGTGAAACTGAATATATGAGTCTCCTTTTTTTACCAACACAGACATGAGTAACCAGCTATAACTAGAACACATTTTTCTGAAATGTAAAAAATTTTGAATAAATCCATGAACAGGAGAAAAAGATTCAAATTCACAGAGCCACAAAATATTCAGAGTTGGAAGGGACCCACAAGGATYCCCATGTCCAACTYGAATGTTGTGTGCAGGAATTGAACCCATGACTTTACCATTCCCAGTACCATGCTCTAAATAACCAACCTAATCTCTTTTCCAAAAAAGCATGAAACTTATAAACCAGAAGATTTTTCTTTAGGTACTATCGTTATTATGAAATTTCATTTCTTTGGGSTATAGTTTTGTTCCATATCATCATAGAATCCTTTGTGGTTTTACAACTGCATCAGCCAATTCCCTCAGGACTCTAGGMTGCATCTTGTGAGGTCCCATAGACTTATGTACATTCAGGTTCTTCASGTGGAYATGGACCTGATCTTTACTTACAGTGGAGGGACTTTGCTTCCCCAGTCCCCATCCCACTCTCGATCCACTCCAGAAGCATAGAAAGAGAGATTGCTATTGAAGACCAAGGCAAAAAAGTTGTTGAGTACCTCAGCCTTCCCATTATCTGTTGTTACCAGTTTATCAGCATTGTTTATCAGGGGGTTTACACCTTCTTTGACCTTCCTTTTCTGGCTAACATACTTGTAGGAACTCTTCCTGTTATTCTTTGTGTACCTTGTCAAGTTCAGTTCCAGCTTCTCCTTGGCACATCCTTGCACAACCGACCTTCACCTCTGTGCTTGTCTCGGGTTACCTGTCCTCATTTCCACTGCCTGTGGATTTGCTTCTTTGCCTTCAGTTTGACCACCAGGTCACTCAGCCATGCCAGTGTTTTGCCTTCCTTGCCCTATTTCGTACTCCTGGGCATTTCTACCTCTTGTATTCTATGGAAGGCTTCTTCAATGACCTGCCAGCTCTTATCTGATCCCTCATCCCAGAGGTCAGTCTCCCAAGGGACCCTATTGGCTGTGTTCTTGAAGAGCTGGAAGTTTGCTTTCCTAAAGCTCAGGGACCTAACTGTACTGCATACCTGATCCATATCCCTCAGGACTACAAATTCCACAATGCATGATCACTGCCACTCAGGCAGCCTCCAATCCTTCATGTCCCCGCTTAGCTCAGGGATGTTGGTGACCATCWGATGCAGGAACACATTCCCTCTGCTAGGGCTGTCTCTTACCTGGATCAAAAAGTTATGAGGAACATGTTGCCTGGACAAGTTTCTTATTCTCCATCTTTGGAAGCAACTGAAGTGAAGTTGAATAGTCCTTTGGGCAACCTAATGTAGTAAAACAGAACCCTGCCCACAGAGACTGAACTAGGAGACCTTTAAATATCCCTTCTGATTTGAATCATTTTATGATTCTAAGGAAAACATAAGGAAAAAATGGGCCACTCACATGTAAGCCAGTGGCTGGTCAGTACATATGCCAGGCAAAATGTTGTAGCTCATCACCACAATCTGTCTTACTAAACTCTAGCCTCAACTATTTTCTGCGTAAGCTTGCTGTCTAATCTGTGTATGTGCAAAATCTACTACAGAACTCCAGGCTGAACTGAAGCCTCTCTTGGATGAGACATTCCAGCAGGCTGCAGATCTAGGGAGACCCACAGCTCTTATTGCCAATAACTGCAAGACACTGAGACACAATTCTGGGTGGAATAATTGATTCTAGAAAGCSCATATGTTGTGGATGAGTCTGAATACAAGCAATAACAAACTCGAGCCCTCATCAATTCGCTATCAATGCTGTTCATGTTTGTGTGCTTATGCTGGTGTTGATACAGAAATGTTTCTCTCTGTGTTTTCTCTCTGTGTCAGTTAAGTGTGTGTACTGCATGGGACATGCTTCTGCCTGTGCAGGATGCATGCTTAACCTCACCACTGACTGGACCCTGGGAGGCAGAACCACAGCAACATCTCATTTAYGGCATCACGACAGGAGCCTCCCTGAGTCCTACAATGCACCAAAGTTGGTACTAGCAAACTAAATTAAAAAATCCTGCCAGCAGCATGAAGTTCATAGGATCCAGCGTGTCTAACACAATTTCTAAGGTTATCCCATCAATAAAAACATTACAGCTGACAATATCTGAGCCTATGACTGACTTAATCCAACAATAACTATATATGTAAATAAGTGTTTTTCTAGTTTAAAAATAGCTTTTAATTAAAAATATTCCATTAGAGAACTTTCCCAAACTTACTCACATTTTTCCCCTATACAGCACAAAATAAACTCTCACCACAACATCACACCACAGGCAATAAGAATTGATCAGGGRTAGGCTTATTGGATCTGACGTATGCTGACAAACACTTTGACYAGTTTTCTCTTGGACTTCAAAGACACTGCACCACTGAAATAATTTGCTTTTTGACTAGAGGCAAAAGAACTGCCTGTTACTAAAGTGAACAACCTGTACTTCTACCTTTGAGATCCCAATAATCAAATTGACAGCACSAACCAGGGTCAAAATGTCCTAAGGAACACATTCAGGAGAGCCACACCTTAATTAGCTTTTTTTAAAAAGCAACTATTTTCATTTCATGTTCTGATATTAAGCTCTTTCATTTAAAACAATAATTAAAAACATTGACTTGAGTTTTTCACCTTCCTCTCAGAAAAAGCCAGCTTAGTAAGTTTGTTTGACTACTTCCGTAGTCTGTACCTACAGCTGATGCCCATGATCTTGACATCCCCTCTGAAAGCACTTGCCRAATTTTAAACAGTTACAGACAGTTTAAATTCTATCTTCATCCCCGCTCCTGTTATTTTATTAGCTTTCCTCAGAAACTGAATGGAAAATATGACAGGCAATGACTTAATTATATTTARAGCATCTGTTTCTCAAAATCTTAATCTCCATTAATCCTTGTTCCTCAAACTAACAAGTAAATCATGCTACAGCAGCAATAATTCCTTTTGTCAAATTGCTAATGATGGAAGAACTTGTAATATTTAAGTTCATGTTAATTCAAAACTTTTAACTTGTGTAGTCTCCTCCACAGAATCTACTTTTTAATTCCACAATAAAGACTYAGATAGGTAAGTGATAAGAAAATCTCAATTCTCTTGCAGATTCAGGTTCTTCCTGGTCCATATTAGTCAGACCAGTAGGTTCAACTTATTTAATGTAATTTCATACTAAACATGCATTCAGTTGATCATTCATTACAATGAACTTGTGAGACACTGGCACAGGTTGGCCAGAAAGGTGGTGAGTGACTCTTCCCTGGAAACATTCAGGGTCAGGTTGGATGGAGCTCTAAGCAGCCTAATCTGGTTGAAGATGTCCCTGCTCATGCAGAGGGTTTAAACCAAATTTCCTTTAAAGCTTCTTCAGAACCAAAACTCTTCTATACTTTTTTTTTTATTAACTCTATGAAAGCTTGAGACTTTGATATTATAGTCAAAATAATAACTATAAAAAGTACTTACTAAATACTTCATATTACTTTAGGAAATATCAAAGCTCTTAAAGATTTTTCATAGTTCTTAACTTATTTAAACACAGGAAGTCAAAATATTTGGTAATTTTTCAAAATTATTTTTCTATATACTTCATTCTTACACTGATTTCATACTTCAACTGATTTGTAGATACTGCAAAAGAACCTCTTCCCCATTTAAGATGGTCCAGTGTCACTTTTAAAATATGCTCCCAATAAAACAGCCACTTTAATGTGAACTTTATATACAAATTTTAATCRCATATAATGTGATGAATGCCCAAGTTTCCAACCCAGTTTAGAATACTGTAAAATCAATTGTTCACTGAATAACTGCTCATATCCACTCAGCATGAATTACTGCTTTATAAAGTAGATGGATATTTTTCCCTTGTGTGCAACACAATACAGTGTACCTAGTTAAAACAGGAGAGAGATCCATATTTTCTACTGCTTATTCAAATTTTGTGTATTAGATATGTCATCTTTTTTTAATTGCCTCAATTGCCACTGAACAATTCTCTCAATTTTTATGAGCTACTAGTTAGCTCATACTTGTTTTCTTCCTTTTATTTAAAGCCAAAGGATTGATTCCTGATAATTTCATAGGAGAATAAGTAATTCACAATCTCTTCCCTACTTATTACAGATAAAAAATTACAGATGCATTTTTCCTGTAGCATATATTATTGTTACTTATAATAACCAGTAACTACTGAAAACAATAGAAGTTACAACTTTGATTCCCTCATTTACAACAACAAAATCAACAAATATTAGCATTTAAATTATGCTTATAAGGTTTAATATATATAAGGACATGTTCACACWTTTTTAATCTAGCAATCACTGACTKTAAGACTAGATACTAGAATAAAGTTTAGCACATACTKAGGCATCTAAGTGCCCATAAACTCAAATCTGGAGTGCTGTGGTGGCTGCATCATTTGCTYCATCAACTTCTGTTCAGAGTAGAAATCAACACCATTATATTCCACATGAGATACTCATGTGTTCAAAAGATTCTGAGTACACAAATGCACAAGCAGCGTTCTCAGTGGAAAACCTYACTAAATAAATTTCTCATTCCTAAAAATCAGGAAATGGTGAATTTCACACACACCAAAAAAACAGATGTACTTTTGCTAAAAGCATCTTATGAACTATATGCAACTTGGAAAAACTTTTTGGGCAATATGCAAGTATTTATTCCACACAGATTGCTAAATTCAATATTAACACTGAAAAAATAATAGCTCTTATATTTACAGTCAGTTAAGGTGCTATGCAACTTTTTTTACTTCCAAGATATTAATATCATAGCATGTCAGAAGATTTTTCTACAACCAAGAGAAAAAGAGCTGGAAAGGTAAAAATGGCCATATTAGAAATCAAGGAACTGTAATTACATTGAAGAATAGAGATTTTCTTTTCTAGACTAGAGAGTTTGAAAAGGTTAGTAATGTGGCTTACAGTAATAATTGCTTTAATCACTGGACTAAAATTGATGCCTCAAAAAGCYTTACACTCTATACCACCTACAAGGATACTACAAAAAAGGAATTAGCCTCTGAAAACTATTTYACTGAAATTAAAATCCACAAAGGTATTAATTCAGTGGTATCAGTTCAGCTATCAATATGCAAGCTAAGCAACACAGACACKTTAAAAAATGAAGACGCAATTTCATGAAACTTTTTCAGACTTTGAACTAAAATTAGCTAATCCAGAGGAAGATATTACTTTGAAAAGAATGAGTCTCAAGACCAGCAGTGTTTATAAATCTCCCTCAATCTTTTCTCTCTTGTTCTGATAAAGTGACATGCAATGGCTACATAAAACAACAAAGGTTTAGGAAAACTTCATAAAACATGGTATCTACTATTAYCAAAATGACATAAAAAGATGGTAATGTTTGGTTTTTATCTTGGGAATGGGTCTTAATTATCCCTCTGCATCTTTAGCATTTATTTATATTCACAAAATGACTACAATTGCAGAATGGCTACACAAACACCACTCTTACCATGAAACCAAATTACTACCTTTTGTATAACAAGGAAAATTAATGAAATTTCTAGCCAATCAGATCAAAATCTTTTATTTTACATCACTTTTTTAAAGAAAAGTTCTTGCTAAGGAGTTTATATTAATAAATAACACATGCTAAACACCCCCATATTTACCACCTAGTATACATTTAACTTGTTCTTTTTGTTCTTGCTTTCCTCTAAGGAAYGGCATTCATGCTGTATTAAATGTATATTTATCAATTTCCCCTATGTATGGTTAAGTACATACAGATTCAGGCAGAGCATCAATATGACCAGGGAGCCACACAGGCATGACATGTCTGCTAAAGGCCACTTATTCACAGTCGCCAGTATATCTGCACTTGACAGAATTTRTCCTGGAACAGAAGGCAGGAATAAGCAAAGGCAGTATTTTACATCTGAGTAATTCTCCTCAGTATCAGTGATGCCCTATATTCCAGAAGTTAAGAACACATATAAAAAGRCAAACTTAATTATTAATTATGGAGTTTAGAATGTTGTGTCTTTTGAATTTCTCAAAGTTGYATTTGCTATTGTGTTTCCAGAGGCAGCAAATAGCACTATTCCATTACTTTCTTTGTAACCATCATTACTTTYTAACACTTCTCCAGAGAACATTATTATTCATCTACTGACCAAATGAAATAGTTGCAGTTTTTAAATCTCTCTTCTCAAGAAACTAACTCTCTGTATTCATCATTCTACCTGACTGTATGGCAATAATAAATTTAATGAATTCACTTAGGAGCTCTTAGAGTAACTCAGCTTACTACTTCTTTATTCATCTGTTACTAATGAATTTTTACATTCCATTAGTCTGCCTATTCACCTTGGCTGTTTTTCTGGAGTTCTTCCATCTTCCATGATACTTTCTCATTAAAATAATTTTATAATACATATAAATTTTTTCTCTTCTCCAATTGTGTCATTTCTTAACAGCCCAAACAYTATTATAAGATATTAATTTACATGCAGAATTTCTATACTAAGTAAAAGATCTCTCAACCTTACTCATTTATTTATCTGATCTCTCCAGTCTAATCTTAGAATTACTATCTGAGTATATGAGTACCATCTGTACAAAATCAATAGCAATAAGGCAATTTTAATGGAGCCTGTCACATTTCCTTGGGAATAATTAAGGTGTCACTTGATCTTGAGAAAGTCTTACTGTAGCAATGAGTCTGGATTTTTTTCTTAAATAATGTAAAAAKTTAGATCTACTCTGTCTCTTCTGAGATAATAAAATCTGCATTATTTATTTTTTTTCACTTGAACTGTCCTCACAAYCCTGAAAATTTCATAATTTTATATATTGGAAACGTTTGTATTCATACAAGTTGTGCTGGCCTGCTAGCTGTATCCAGCAAAAGGCCAAATCTTGTATTCCTGCTCCAATGACAACTGTAATTTTTTTAAGAACCTGGTTAGCCCTTTCAACAAGGAAGGAAGTAGAATTAGAATATCAAAAGAAGAAAAGTTTGTGACAAAGAAACAAGAAATTACGACAAAAACTATTCTGCRACAGTAACATGAAATTAGTGCTGTGGTCATAAACTAAAGCCATCACTATTGTCCTATTCTCTAACTCCTGGGCACAGCAATTTATAATACAAAACAAGATGCAATATTGTCATACACCAGTGTCACAATTACAGCAATCATTTTTAGAACTATAAATTATTTATATGTCTCTTGTATTATATAGAACAGCTAAATGCAAAAAGGCATCTGATGAAGGAAATAAAACACSTTAAATTCTTGTGAGAAAACAATCTACTTGTTTCCATGAAGTATTTTATTACTAAGCAGACTGACCAACTACAGAGGCAAAAGGTGACCCTGGTTTACAGCTGTCACATTTTGATTAAGCCAAAATATGTGAAAAATACTTTCTGAGTGCTACTAAATTTCAACTGCTGTAGAAATTTTCTAGCCTAATTTCCTGCAAACTTTTCATGAATGACCTATTTTTCTTATGGGATTATGTACGGGTAGATTAACCTAAATATAAATAAATTCAACCACTAAAATGGATGCTGCCTTAGAGATATAAAATCAAGATTTAAAAAAAAAAATTTAATATAGATTTACTGGAAATTAATCACAGGATAATTTTGATTTGTAGATGCTTGTGGAGATTATATTGCTCTACAATTAACTTCATGCCTTGACTGGGCTTCTATTGGCCTTCCCTAGAACAATTCTAAAAAATGTATGAATTTATTGTATCACATGTCTTCTTTTAATTCTTTATGTGTATTTTGAAATTCTTCAGACTACCTTGGACCATCAATCATGGCACCTTTCTGTATCCTACCAGCCTACAAATTGATTTTTTAACATATATATTGTTCTGAAGAAAACAATTGCAGACACACTAAACTGTCAGTCAGTCAACTAATACATTTTTATGCACAGGAACATGAAACCTCCTCCTGTTTGAAAATACCAGAAAATTCAGAATTCAGCRCACATTTTTCCAAAGTATATTGCTAGTTGCCAATGTTTATAGAAAACAAAAAAGGATTTTTGATGGTGGAGGTACAAATGACACTGAAGAAGGCCTCAAGCACCAGCTAGTTAGTAACTCCTGAGTGCACTGACCTTTTCTCTGTCCAATTTTGGGTCCCTCASTATAAGAAGGRCATTGAGGTGCTGAAGCATGTCCAGAGAAGGGCAGCAACACTGGTGAAGGGTCCAGAGTCTTATAAGGAGCTGGTGAGGGTTGTTTAGCATGAAAAAAATGAGTCTCAGAGCAGATTTTACAGCTCCAAGAGGAGGTTGCAGCAATGTGGGTGTTGGTCTCTTCTACCAARTAACAAGTGATAGGACAAAAGGACRTGGTCTCAAGTAGCACCAGGAAAGGTTTAAACTGGGTATTAGGAAAAAATTTCTTTATTGAAAGGATTGTCAAGCATTGGAACCCAGGGTAGTGATTGAATAACCACCCCAGGCTTTGCAAAAGACGTGCATGTGGCACTTTAAGTCATGGTTTAGTGGTCAACTTGTCAGTGCTGGGTTAATGGCTGGACTCAATGATCTGAAAGGTCATTTCCTACTCATATGATTGTATGATTCTACTATTTCAGGGAATGCTTTCTCTCTAGAAAGATATTTTAGCTAAATAGATTCATCAGTATTCTTGATACTAAATGAGGTTAACCCTTCTCAGACAATAGTAATTAAAATACTAAAACCAACAGAATGTTTATGTGCTCCACTTTAGCTTCATGTGAAGACAAATCAATAGCAACAAACAAGGCAAATTTTGGGGGAGAGGCTGGAGGAGGGGCAARTAAAACAAGCTAAATGTAAGGCATAACTTCCACATTATGATAGCCAGGATACAAAAGTGCTGGGAATAAATCTTGAAGGAAACCCTTTCTCAATCATAGTCAGTTCTCAACTATCCATAAGAAAGAAAAAATAAATAACYTGGATAACCCATAATCTAATCTGGATAATAAGATCAGGTTCCCTACTTATTCATTCTGGCTTCYTCTCAAGGAAATCTTGGTATTAAAGAGGGCAGTGAATGCAACTTGCAGAGAGGACACTAAGATACAGGAGGGGTAGGCATTTTTGCCTTTTGACCCCATGTCTAACAAAAGCAGCCCGTTATCAGATCCAAGCAAAACTTGGAATTACTACGTACATGGGTTTTCAGCACTGCATGTAAAATAATATTGCCCTGTAACTGRGTTGTTTCTGCATGGAATGTGCTTGATTATTTTCTTCCAACAGTACTAATAGATTTTCAAAGTGATGCTAAGTTACTGCCATAATCTAGCCTCACATCCTACAAATCACACAGCTTCAGTCCCTGAGYTCAATTTACTATTGAACTATAGCATATAGTTCAAACAGTATGGTTTTTTTTTAATTAAAAAAATAAAATATGGAGAACCTTTTGTTTCAATGTTATAATRCCATGTCAAAAGGTCACAATAAAATAGGTGTTGTATTTTTAGTTTAACTGATTAATATAAGTTATGAAAAAAACAATGCAAATTACTCCAAACAGTATCTGCCACTGTCACTTGAAACTCTGCAAARCCTCTCATTTTTAAAGTTTTAAAAATATTAGAGATCATGCCTTTTAAAAAACAGAGATTTGTATCTAGAAGAGAGATTTAGAAAAAAGATTAACTAAAACTTAACTTAGATTTCAACTGTCTAAAAGTACTGACTCCCCATATAAAGAATTGCTTTCTGTTTTGATTTGTATCTAAGACATCACCTAAGACACCACATAAAACATTKAARGACATTTTTCTTCCTTTTTWATTTAGTGRTCAGGCTCATAGAAAASCTTTATTAGTGAGAAGTTCTCTTGAAAGACTGACAAACAGAATCAAGGACATCCATTATCAACAGAAATACCCTTGCTTATTTCTGCCAGGCTTTTTTTTTAATCTTTTTTGTCTCACTCATCTCACTCATTTTACTTTCAAATGTTCTTTTCATCCAAGACTTCATTACATTTGAGAGGGTGAGGGGGGATAAAAAGTAAAAAATAAGAAAAATAAGATAAAGACTTTAGGATAATAAAATTAAGAGAWGCTTATCTTCCTACCCTTATAGTAAGAACTTTTCAACATATATCTAGAAAGCAAGTGAAAGGAGCTGTTTCTGTGCAAAATGACTCTGTTTCAAGATTCTGTCAGACAAAATGCTTTCTTCTATTCTTTTTTCCTATACCTCAACTAGTGGTCTTTCTCTTCAGCATTCTACACTCATTTAGCTGTAAGTCTAAATTCCCTAGGGGTCCATTAAGTATGTTGCTAGGCAAACAGTCCAGTAGCAACTGTGAAGCAGGAGGTTTGGATGTGAGCCAGTTTTATAGGTCACTACACTGTAAACCTTCACATCATTAGAGTAGAAACTCGTTTTGCAAACTGCAACCATTACTACCATTACTACTGATATTCTTTCTTTTCTCTGAGAAGACAGTCATTCCTACTACACTTTTTCAATAATGGGTATTTCTAAATCAAAGGCATTGATAAGGATAGTATTTTTCCATATGTTATAAGGGTAAATTCTCCACTTATTGAATGTTTTAATGCTATCATATCCTGTGGTTAGAAATAATAGCCATAGCCATGTTAGAGATGTGCAATTACCATGGAACAAACCTTTGTCTTACAAACTCAAAGAGCACAAATATATATAAGAGGACTTAACCTTAAGGAAGCAGAATTTTTTTTCTTTTCTTTGTTGTAACAACAATAAGAAAAAGTAGACTATTCACACAAAATTACCCAGCCATCATATTACCTGATTCAGGAAGGTTCCTTCTCTTTGAATGAAGCATTGTATCTTTGCTGTATTGTAACATTATCTTGAAAATGAGCATATAAGCCCTTCAGTGTGATCTTTACATTAATTCAATCACTAAACTCTAGCTGAGAATAGCAAACTGCACAGTCCTGCTGATGTGACCACACAGCATTACCCTGTGGAAGACCTGCTGCTCCAGTTAATAAGTTCAGAAATAAATGGAAGTGGAAGGTTCCCTGCCTGTGGTGGGGCAGTCAGAATTTAATGGTCTCTGAAGTCCCTTCCAAYCCAAACCATTCTATGACTCTATGATTCTATGAAATAAATATGATCCCAGAAACAAGAACATTTCCATATCATTGTTTTTACAGACTAGACACACAACAACGAAATCAGCACAYGGAATTGCAAAATGAAAGATCCACAATAAAAATGCATAGCTTCAGCATGTACATGTTTGGGTTTCTTTAGCTAGGAGTTTAACATTGGCACATTTCTGAGCTGAAGCAAGAAAGTAAAGCAGAGCAAACTAAAAACATCTCCTCTGTGAATTTTATATAGACAGGGATTGTTTTAAWATATATATTATTGGAATGAATAACAGTGATTRAAAGTCATTGAGAAAGCAAAACACTCACCGATCAGTTCTTGAGTTTCTGTGTCCTTATTTATTCATTATCAGTAACACTTTAACTTTTATGGTAATAGAACTGCRCCAATCATCCCCAACCTTTATGCTTTCATGTACRAGAAAAKGAAAAATGGATTTAGGTATAAGAAATGGAAATGCAGAAGCTGAAAGATCACCACTGTCAAAGGTACAGAGATCTAAGCAGTGACAGTAATGCCAGGGATTTCTCATCACTATCAGGTGAAAGGAAAATAGTGACATTTTTCCAATTAAGCCCTAAATAATCTTCAGTACTCCCTAATTTAATGGTCCTTGTAGGATTTTTTTCAGTCTTAAAACAATTCTCCATATATATTTATTTTCCAGAAGTGCAAAAGATTTGAAGCCAAGAAATTGATTGCTATGATGTTACTATAATCTTGAAAGGTTTAGAATTTGTCTACTTATCCTGTCAACTCCTGAGCAAAAATGTCATCAGACTAAGCTATCAGCATTATTTAAAATCTCTGATTTATATCTCTTTTGACTTGAACAAGTAAGATGGCAACTTAACCTTCCAGTTTTACAATTTTCTGTGTGTTATTTGGGCTATTTTGGAAACAARATCAGCAGAAGTAGCTCGTGAACTCTCTCTGATTCTATTCAAGCAAATTCTTAAATCCATCTAATCTATATACATAAACAAAGATGCCAGAAGGGCTCATTAAAGAACCCCYCTTTCACAAAATCCTGAGTGCTTAAAAAAGCCTGCTGGGCCTAACAACCTGTTTTTCAACTGCTTTGAAAAACTTGGCATTGTAATTTGTGTTCAAAAGACAAAGATTAGGTACCAGATACTACTAAATTCTATTTTGATATATGCTTCAGAATGACTAGCAATTTGTTAAACTGGAGGGCAAAAACTGGTACCTCACATTTGCTAGTTTTATGGGAATTTTGTTAAGAAACTTAATTTACATGCTGTGATAAAAAAGCAAGATGCCATTTGGCTCTAAATGTACACTTAAAAAATACAACCATCCGTTAGTGGTGCATTGCCTTTTTTTTTGTCAACCAGTGTCTGGGCCCTGAGGGCACAGGATTCTTAGTGTCCCTACTTGACTCCCTTTACTCAGTCCCAACCTCATTTTATTGCAGTCCCTGCCTCAGCCACTCCGCGGACGAGTGTCCCAAGCCCTCTCAAAGCACAGACTGGGGACACTCCCACTGCAGCCTGTCTCCAGACCTGTCTCTGGTCCCTTCAGTTTTGCTGCTGACAGGACTCTGTGATGGTCCTGGCTCATCACTGGCTGTGTTGGTGCTGTCCATAGACCATGATACCTGATCTTGGCTCCGCTCCCATGTTTGCACCTCTCAGTGAGGGCACGGGGTGCTCTTAGCTTGTCCCCCTCAAAGATCTGCTCTGTTCTTGCTTCTCCCTGACAGCAGATACAGGAACATGCTTTTGTTAATTCATTGTCTTACAGGAATGATGAAGGCTTTGCTCTTAAGCCTAGACAWGGAGTAGGTCATCCCTGGACTCAGTGTAAGCTGAGAAAGTTCATTGCAAACAGCAAACAGGTGCTTGTCTAGAACTCAACCAGATGCTGCTTTCTTATTCATTTAAGCACAGAAATATCTTCTTAAACCTGGCCATCAATGTTTTGCTAATTCATACTATTTAACTGACTAACTAATATTGAACAATCTATTTGGCTGTTTCCTTGATAATTTCTTTAAGTTCACAGAGATACTTTCTCGTTTCATTAATATTCTTGCCTCTASTTTTCCTGAATTAAGAAAACCAGACAAACAAAAATGAAACAAAAATTCACAAACATGAATTCATGAACAGAAGTTTGAAGTTGTACTGAGGCAGTCTATCTCATCAGAACTTGAATAGCCTGAAAAATCCATTAATTATGCCCTTGTTGAAAACAATGACTAAGGAATTTTCTCCTTTCTGTAGATGCACAGTCTACTTTTTTGGTACATAGATGATATGGATAAACAAAACCTATAACATCAATTTTTTGCAAGTAATTTTCTTCTGACAGTGGATCAAAAAGATGCCTAAAATAGTCCTAAATGTGCTCAGTTGCTGTGACAGCATAGTCATGTTAGCACAGACACTGCATAATGTACTTCAGACCACTAGCTGCAATATATTTTTGAAGATGGTGGTATATTTAGAAATTGTGTTTGATAAGCTATATGAACCCAAGGAAACTTGGTGGCCTCAAAGAGGCAGTCCCATTTCAGAACCCAAGAAGACAGGAAGGAATATGATTTGGACTCATATAAAAATACCCAATATTTTTTCTAGACAAAAAGGTTAATAAGTAAAATAATCTTTAGTAAAGCATAATTCTATCTCATAATAGATGAGAATTTTGGCCTGTTGAAAAACTAAATGGAGTCCACTGCTACTGTCTAGGGTATGCTGCCTAAATCAAAAGAATTTAGAGGAAAAACAGCTTTCTAACAGTCAAACACACTCACCTAATCAATATCAGAAGTAATTGAATTACCATGCAGCTCAGATTTCTAAAATGGTCTTTATGGAAGTTTAAAATCCATATACACATTAAACTAAACCACTATTTATTATTTAAAAAAAACAAGATGGGAAGAGTAAAAATGCATTCAAACAAAAAAAAAAATCACATTCAAAATATTTGAATGAAATACAAGTTTTATGCAACACAATTACATCAACGGCCTTATCTCTTTAAAAAAATCCATAAAGATGCTACAAAAAAATCTAATGGAAATTTAAAGACCAGGAACCTCTACTACACACTCTTTTGCTGGAAAACATGAACTACATTAAAACTGTGCTTCATGTTCTAAGGAATATAACAGCCTCTCTTCCTTAATTGCATTTTTTGACATTTCCTCCATCAATCACAATTAAATCAAGAAAAAAACACTGATTTGATTACTGTGTCTGCCCAACAAAATAGCAAACTTCACTACATAAACACTACTCACTGCTGATTGAACAGTTAAATTTTATCCAGCTCCTCTTCATAATAGGCCAAATTATAATCTTAACCTCACAAATGTTGRCCATGTATCCATGAGGGGATAAACCCTCCCCAGAGTGCTTCTGCTTACAGATGCAACTCTAAAAAACAGAGAAATTAGGCTGAGTTGACAGTTGGAGACTYGTAACCATGTTTTAGATGCATAAATTAGATTTTTAAAAAAATTATATATGCCACATGATACTATAAAGATGGTGAATCAGACAGAAGTTATTTTTAATCTGTGATTGTTTTCATTTTGGGGCATATTTGGTGTTTTATTTTTAGAGAACAATTTTTATGTTTATCAATTTTCATACTTAGTAAAATGAAAACAGCAAACATATTTATTCCTAAAGCCTTGAGGTCATCCTGACTTYGCCAGCTGCAAGAGAAACTCACTCCAGGCAAAAAGCTGAAGTGCTTTTAAATGTAAAATGTGCTCGCTTTCACATGAGCAAGCAGCCTGAAGGTAGAAGTGCCTGCCACAGATTCAAAAGATAATGGTGGGATTTCAAGCCCTCTTTACAGAATATTTGTAACTAAATTTGTTGATCAGAGGACCACTGAATATCACAACAAACAGTACTATAATATGCAAGAGGCACAGATGTGAGATATGACTACAGGATGCAATTTTCTTGCTCACATTTTTTTAAATTAAAAAATGTAACTTTTTCCTCCGACAGCTGAGCCTATGTTGGATAATTTATATTTAGTGAAAATGCAGAAAAAGGGGTGGGGGAATGACAGAATAATGATATCACATAGCTTAAAGARTGCTTTTGGCCTGAAAGCATTAGGCTATTTTACAAGAGTTGCCACCCTTACCGAGCATTGCTGGCTTGGACTGAGTGGTTCGGAATCTGAAAGCTGTCACCATGTAGATTTCAGCCTACATAAAAGTAGACTGAGTGGCACCATCACTGAGGAGACAGTGTAGATAAAAKCCTTAAAAGCTTCTAACTTAGTTAAGRATCTCTAAAAAGCATGTAATCTTTMTAGYAAACAAAAGGAGGCAGAGGGGTAGGTAGAAGGAGAATGTASAGCCATTAAGTACTGACAGATGCTCCTGGGTTTCTATGCCCAAGACCTCAGCATCACATGATTCTTTATTTCCAGTTCTGCATCACTTAAAGACTTTTGTCTATATATATGTAGGTAAAACTTTTATGTCATTAAAAGCCCTTTTAACTTSTCAGTGGAGCACAGACATTTTTAATATACACGTCCATTAGGTTTCGCAGATTTGGCCTACCTGAAGGGCTTGGGTTTTTATCTCAAGCTCCAGGAAGAAGGAACTCMAAGGTTTCCTCAGGCATTCACTATTCTTATACAAATTTAAGACTTCTTCATTTTTTAAGTTGTATTTTTAACACATATATACTAGAAGGAAATTTATGGCCTTTATGGCATCCTATTATTTTTGTTCACTAATTCTGGGAGAGACAGATATGGTTGCAAATCAGAATGTTCCAAGAATCAATTCATTTCATAATTCCTGTTAAATGCAAATGCTAGAATTATTTCACCCATAGTTTCTTGCCTTCTTTTTATTTAGCAGATATGAAAAAATCAATATCTGATCACTTACTGAAAAATTAATGAGTAATTAATGATTACTAAATCCAAGRATTGATATAGTTCCTTTAAAACTATCTGGATAAAGAATGAAAACACACATTCCAAAGGGAAAAAAATTGTCCACAAGTAAACTGCTAAGAATATTTAATGAAATTTTAAATTTAATTAACAGTTTGGAATAGATGCCTTTATTTCTGGATACCAAATATTCTCCTACTCATTTGTGAGACCWAATGCTGRGAAACATCAGTAAGTAATGACTCTCACAGGTAGAAATAAGCTACATGGGTGAGTGTGTGGTTCACTACACTAAAATCAGGCTAAGTTACGTATGACTGAAGCATGAATTCCAAAGAAGATGCAATGTCTCTCACTATTGATGAGAAGGATAGCATGCAATTTTATTCAGGGTCYTCTCTATGCACTTTTGCTATTCAAGCAGTGTATTTAATCCTTGCATGGTTCAARAAATCCAAGACACACAGCTGGAAACTAAGCAGCTAGACAGAAACAGTAAAATACCAAAGGTACACTYAGGTTAGATCTCAATCTTCTATAGAAGATCTTCAAAATATATAAGAAAAAAAATTCTACTAGGTCAACATTTTTAACTGACTTYAGTGGGACAGCATTTCACCCTGAAAAATTAACATTAGAGGAATACACAGTTCACTGGTTAAGTAGCCCAAGTTCTATAGAGAGATCAATTCCCCTTTGGCTACCAGTCCCTGTCAGACATGTCTCCTACCCAAGCCATGTCTGAAATACTTTACTTACTCTGCCAAAACTGCCAAAGTGTACCCCTTTTTCCAAACCTGGCCAATTCTTCACTCTCCAACCTCACTCTTCCAAGCCCTAACTGGCATCATCTTCCTAATAGAGCCAATCCACACCACACCAAATAAATTTACATTTGTATTTTAAAAGCTGACCTCACACAAACCTCAGACCATTAAAAAAAAAAACCAAAACAATTAAACACACTGAGTATTTCTTCTATAGAGACCATAAAATTTATTCTGACCATAAAATCTAAGTACGGAAGAAGTAAAATAGAAGTAAAATAGTAAAATATGTCTACTAAGAGTGAAATTTGTCTGACTTAAGGTACCAGTAAATTATCCACATAGCCATGAACCTTGTCCTGGCAAAACTAAAATTGAGGGATTTAATTCATTCCAAATAAGGATCCACAGTGGCTATGTTGTCAAGTAATTCCAAGGGAATCAGAATGGGCCTCTATATTTTCCCAGTGTTATTTTTAGCTGTCATCAAAGAAGGCCATTACTTGGACTGTCAGGCTAGTAAAGGCAACAAAATGTGGAGGAGGAGAGCATGGAAACATCACCCTCCCTAACAAGAGCACAGTGCTATGTAATGAAATGGGCTGGCACATKATGGGGTGCAGGCTTTTGTAGTTGTTTCCCTCTAGTCTATCCATGGCCCATGGAGAGAGATGCTGAGCAGGCAGTGAGTTCCCTGGTGATCAGGGGCAGGGTGAAGCATCTCTCATGTCCCTTTCTCATCAATGTCCTTACATTGTGCAAAGGTGTGGAGCACAAACATCTGACATTTGCAGAGGCTGGGACACTGGCAAGCAGAGCTGGCTTGTTGCTGGGCAGTGAGTTCACATAAAAGAGGCCATCGTGCCAGTGGGTAGGGGAGGGAGGACAGGGAACAGCAGCTGTTCTGCTTCAGCAAAATTTTACAATTCATTAGATGAAAAAAAAAAAAAAAAAAGCATTTTATCTTTGCTCCCAAGGGGGCAAAACTCAATTCTTCCAACACTGCTGAGTAGCTCTAAGATGTGGCACACCTAAACTAATGAAGTCAAGAAAACTGTTGCATTTTTTAAAAAAACACATTATCTACACTTGGTTAGTGATACTTTGTATCACTGCATAATTACAGCCCAATAAAATCTCCATTAAATTCACACCAGTAAACATTTCTTTGAATTGAGTGAAATAAAGTTTTTTGATGTATGCTATTCTCAGCATTTATCGCAAATATTAGAAATATATTCAGTAAATTAGATTACAAAAGGGTAGTAATTCCACAAGAATCGAAGTAAGAGGGTGTTTAATTGCTTCAGATCAATAAAGGAAAAAATATGGCAGAATCAATTAAAAATATATTAAACAAATGTATTTTAGGTGGCAGCAACCCAACTTCATTTTATTGTATATCGCCTTGGGCTTTATAAGCTTGCTAGTTTTACATCAGATATAGCGGGATATAAAGAGAGAAACTACAGCCATTGCCCTATGGATACCAACAGAGGCTAGAAAATAAAACCAGCAAAACCCCAAAAAACCCATAAAATTTATGATAGACTTTTGGAGGGGATAGAATTTTTCTTTAGAATTGCTTTACATCTCTTCTCTAACCACCAAAACACTGACTTTAAGAAAGTCTTCTTTAAATAAGAAGCACCAAAATGCCTGTTTCCTAAAGCCATGAATATTTAAAATGTTCCTGGAAGGTCCTGCTCAATGATAGGGATCATTTGCAACTGTCACATTTTTCTCAGAGACTCCAGAACCTTATATTTTAATTATTCCAGGCTGAAAAAAGGCTTTATGACAARTACAATGATCCATTCAGAATGCTGCTAGATGTAAAATAGTAAGAATAGTAATTAAAATAGTAAGAGGACTGGAAGACTTAGGAAACCTGTCTGAGTTGGGGTTTTTTGCTTGTTTTCTAATATTTTTAAATTTCTGTAATTATTTTTATTACTTTTTTATTTATATTTATATTTTTAAATGTTTATAATTTTCATTACTATTTAATTTTTTATTCCCTAATTTTTTTCTTTTCTCATGATTATTTTTAATTCTTATAACATTTTTATTTTTATTATTTTTTATTTTCCATTTTAATTTTTATTACTTTTTATTGGCTTTATTTTTATTTTTAATATTTTTCTACATTTTTATTAACTCTATAATTTAATACTTTTATTATTTGGAGTTTTTTATTATTTTTAATTACTTTTAAAATTTTGTCTTATTTAAAAATTTTTCGATTTTTTACTTTTATTATTTTTATACATTTTCAATTTT
>CADDXX010000014.1:2872955-2893168 GCA_902810485.1 Alauda arvensis
CCAGAGGACATTAAGTCCATGGACTCATCTTCATTGTATCACAGTCACAAGTTACAGAATTTAAAAATTCTGGCAGATCTCTGATACACTCTCTCCCTTAAATTATTCAAGACATACAAGATGGAACATTAAGAGTTAGTGCAAAGGGAATACCTGGAATCAAAAGGCTCCTCACATACATTTTCATGGTATCAAGAACAGATGGCAACATCTAATTTCCAAATTCTCATTTATATTAAATTTGAGGAGTTACTTTACTCTTCTTTTTTTAAGCCAAATARCATGACATTTAAAAATCAAAGCAAAAACCATAGGTAAAGATATTATTTGTAAATGTATGAAGATACCTAATTATTTACAGAAGTACACGTGAATTCAATCAGTAAAGATGCTGTGGCCTTATTCAGTAACAAGATGATGTTACACAGAACACTGATGCCTTCAGGGTAACGTGTGCCCAAACACTGCCCTCCCACTGTGCTTGCTGTTTCAGAGGGCAACAAAAGTATCCCTTCTAGCACGAGAAAGCCATTCAGCTCTCCCAGCTAAACATCAAGGAGTGCAATTSCAAGACACAAAGGGGTAGACACTTCATAGCAGATAACAATCCTAAGCACTGTAATATATGTAATGGAGCAAATGGTTTCCTTACCACTTAATGTATACACAYTGAACCACTGAATTGCAGGGTATATCCTGTTTCTTACTGACAAGAGAAGGAAGTAAGCCCCTTTTTTAGTGTAAAAATATTTTTCCTTCTTGTTCTAAAATGAAATAATTTTTAATTAAAGTAAAATGGTTTAAATTTACAAAATTGCCCTCAAATATCAACAAGAAGTAGAAGCATTAGATTTGGTTTAATAACTTCATAAGAACATGTATAAAACATGCTATAACTGAAAAAAAAAACTCTGCAAAAAAAATATATATATTCATTGCACATATGTAATTCAGTTTCCCAAGTGGAAATATTGCAACAAGATGTTTTATCACTGATTGCTGCTGTAATAATATATCAARTGTCAGCTTGGAAATTAAATATTCAAAAGAATACAATTAAAATGAAACACTCACTCYCAAAATAAATCATAAAAAAACACCCCTGTGATAAATAAAAGAAAATAGTATTCCTGCTGCCTTTGTCCAGTTCTTTTTTTYCCATATGCTATCTTATTTGTCATATAGAGGTTGCAAAAATACCCTTTAAGAGAATAAATTAGGAAAATTAAGCATAAACAATAAAGCCTGCTCAGCAGTCATGTTTTCCAGTGCTCTGTAGGGTAGCTGCAGGAATTTTCCATGCTGTGAGTGTTAATGAGACCCTTCATAGGCACCATTAATACATAAAAGCAATCACCTATAATTCACCTTTTCAAATCTGTACTTCTCGAATTCAGTAACTAGAAGCAAAAGAGACAGAATCATGTAAATACTATCCCCATTTACTGACATAAAACTACTAGGCCAAAAAGGGGTTGACAACAGAAAAGATATCACCRGACATAAATGCTTCAATAATCACGCCCAGAGTCCAGAAGAGAACTTGGAGAATATGCAGAGTTTTCAAAACTCTCCCTAAACATATGGTTTTCCTAATAGAAGAAAACATACTTACAGGAATTACTAATTAGCTAAAACTGGCTGGATTCAAGATACTTAGGCACTGAGGATAGAATGACCAAACTCTGTAATGAAAGCAATCTGGCATGAAGGAATCAAACAAATTTTATACAGTAAATTCCCAAGCCAGGCCCTAGACTTCAGCCAAGGACTTCAAGCTTCACCCAACAGTGAAGGACTTTAAGGGTTTGGTAGGAAGTCCCTCATCTCTATTTCATTTCTGAATGGCCAATCCATGGGCAAAGACATGAGTGGGGTCTGTGAGCCCCTAATACTTGATAAATTTTCAAGTGAAAGAATACTAGTTCATTCTGCCAAATGCACTATTTTCTAAACTTAGGGACAGAAACACAAAGCAATACCATACCTGATAGCTATGTTGCACTCTGATCCCAGTCCAAAGTGATTTCTCTGTTCCAGGTACTGGGAAGTTTCTATGTAATTTAAACAAATACCAGAAATGAGATGAATTTTTTTTTTTTAAAAAGACTCAGGTCATCCACAAAATGAACACTGATTTTTGGTACAAGCTTGCTGTGGGTCATCTGTTCTCAGTTGCATTTCTGCTTYTGAAGAGGCAAACTAACTCTTGGGTTTCCCATAGTTCTACCATCAACTGATTCAGGCAGGTCATCCCTTAKGAATGAAGTCCTTTTTTTGTACAGTGCTATCCATTGCCAGGTAAAAATACTTTTTTGAATAGTACTACCTCCAGGATGAGCCCAAGCATGTACTTCCGGCTGCAGATCTAAACTGAGCATAGCAAACAGACATCAAAGATATGCCACAAAGCCTGCTTTGCTGSAGTTTAGTTATGGCCCTTCCCTACTCTTTTCTGGTTTTGATGCCCATCAAAATGGGCATTACTGAGAAATTTCAGCATGCTAAGTTACCAAAGACATGTTTATTTTGGTGGCCAGGTTAGCTTCCTGATGCTTCAGTGTGCTGCAAGAGCCTGTTCAGCGTCTGATATGAACTGAAGCATTTGAAAAAGAGTAGTAAGTGAATAGAGWGGAGGAAGGCAGTGGACAGCAGTTAAAGGGGTTTGACTGCAACAACACTTTTTTACRCACTGAAATGCACTTCCTAAGCACATTTCACTTTCATAGAAGTGAAAAACCACTGGCTTTACATGAAATTTTCATCCTTAAATAAAATTACTTCAGAAATACTTATGCAAACACGTAATGTAAATTAGGAAATGTACCTTCCTAAAACCAAAAGAGAATGATGGACAAACTTGAGATTGGCAATTTATRTGAGATAAATGATTTATAAATGTGACTTGCTAGAAGGGAGAGGGAGGAGCATYGTGGCAGCAGTCATTTCCATCTAAGACTAAAATTCATTTTGCTTCCAGTCKTATAGTAGAAAATCATTAGGAAGGAATCACATACTGATATTTGGTAGTTTCAGGGAGCAATTCATATAACTGAAAGATCATTTCCTCTCATCTTAATTCCATAAAATAACTTACATAAAAAGCAAATTCTATCACTGTTCATGCACCCAAACAACAGTAGCTGAACTCCAGTTTTCAAAGGCAGAAGWCTTTCTACACTATCCCAGTGGCATGTTACAACACTGCATCAATTAGTATTGTAATCCATATAATCTACTACATCTTCTTMATTTACTTTTTTTTTTCTCTCGTTCTCACTCCTTCTCTCTATTTTTAATGAAAAAGTGAAATACTGCTAGTGCCTGCCAGACAGGAAATTAGCTCAGCACTAAGGACAAGTAAAATTGCACTAACACTTACTAAAAAGAATATAGCTGTTTTCTGAGTTTTGCTTATTGCTTTTCTACTGTGCTGCATAGACATTTGACTAAACCAATAAATAAACAAATTTTAAAACAACCTGATCCAGAGGACAGAAAATACAAATACCCAGCAAAGCCAAGGGAAAAAAATCTCACAATATTTAAATTTAGACATGTCTGCTACAAACWCCCACTTCAAAACAACTCTGAATTACTGTCAACATCAGTAGTACAACCATTATTACCATGAGAAACTCATTGCCACAGGATGTTTTATAGACCAAAAGTCTTAAGAGGTAGAAAAGWAGTCACCAGAATTATTGGAGGGTGGATAATGAATTATTTTCAGATATTAAACAAAACAATACAAATGTAACTTGTGACTCAGACAGTCCCTGAAAGYCTATCTGTTGGAAGTGAGATTCACCAGGGGAAGAAATATATGAGTACTCTTCTATATGTTGCAGTTTGGGCATATTGATATGAATTTGTTTTGGTCTTAAATAGTGTTTATATCTTTATTCTCTTTAAAATGTTCCTTATTTCTTAAAATTCATTTACTTGAAGAAAAAAAGAAYCTTAACCCCATAAAATGCAACATCTGCAATGCTTTCTGTTTTATTTTTGTTGGGTTTTCACTGATTGTTAATGATATGGTACAAATAAATGGGGCATTCGGGTAACAGTAGACTTTTTTCCCTTGTAAGAGATTCAGTAAATAATGTTCCACATATTKTGACACCAAAACCACTGCTCTTCATCTGCTGTAATACTGTTTCAAAGAATTACACTCAAAGGCTGTTGTTTTCAACCCAAATTTTGCAGAGATATAAACTGCTGTGGTAGATTAATCTTAATCTGCCAAGTTATATACATAAAYCATTGGTCATAGAATGGACATTTCTAAATATTAACTTTCAGTGCTGTGTGTACTGATAATCTTATTTTCCTTGTAATTACCCCCTGAATTTATTTGAACTCATTTATTGCTTATATGCCAAAATAAAGAATTACACTAGAATCAGCAACTTTATGCTAAATTATATATCTATTTAATACCTATGGAACTACATTTCTTGTGTTCCAAGAAAACATACTGGAATTAWTTTCTCAGAACTTCACTCCTGGTATATAATATAAAGTTTATACTTTTAAATTACTTCTCATTTAAATTATGGTTTCTTTGATGGCCATGATCTAATACATTGTGTGTTCTTAATTGTCTACTTTAGCTTGTCAAGTAGAGTGTGAGTCAGATAAAATTATATGGAGGTAGGAGAAAAGTGTGTCATCATGGTGGCCAAGTGAGCACTAAGGGACAGAAGATCCCAAGGCAGAAAGGGATGGCAGAGCAGAACGTGCCAAGGGAGCAGGACACATGCAACCAGGCAGCAGAGAAGAAAGAAAAKCAGTAAGGATCAGAGACATTAATTCAAAATTTTCTTAACCCCAGAAAGTTAAGGCATAGTTCAAACCAACCGTGAATGAAGGACCCACTTCCTGTGCATGGAAAGAGTAATATTGGAACCTTTTTTATGTTGTTTTGCCTAAGCTAGCTATGTGGTGTGTTTGGGGTTTTTTTTCTCTATCAATAAAATACCCAGTATATGCTGGATTTATGACTCTAAAAACCTTTTGGTCTTTTTCAGGAGCACCTAATAAAGAGATGGTCAAGGCAGATTCTCTTCAAAGCTCTTGCCTCGTCAGGGAAGCATGAGAGCTCACTAGAATTCTGCATCAAGACTCATTTTATTAATATTTCAATATTATATTTTTACACCTTTTGTAGATTTACAGTTTCTAGATTCACACAATTTATGAAGATGTGTTTTATACAGAGATTTAGAAAAATTTATAAAGATAATTTTAGAGGTCTGTAAAAGTTTTGAGGTAGATGAGAAAATACTTCTTTRATTTATTTGATACCTAATATTTGTGCCAGCTACTTACCAGGAAGCATGATTTTCAGCTTATATTAAATTTTCTCTTTGTACAGAATTTGTCCAGTAGGGACTATATCTCTATCTGATTTATGGATCAATGCTGAATGACAAGAAAAGATAACATATATTCATCCAAATTTCTAATATATTCAAATGAAGTATTACGAACAAGTTATTACTATGAATAAGATTATGATTACTCTTCCCAGACAAGACAGCATTCAGATGGAGAAGACATAATAAAAATGCCACTTGAAAGCTAGAGAGAGAGGCARCAGTCACCTACACATACCACTCAAAAATACATAGCAAACAACAGCACCTCAAAATTACTATAAAGTATACCTGCCTGGTGTTCACTGAATAACTGGAGMAAAGTATGAGTACAGGTCAAATTTTAGCTCTAAAGGAAGCATTTACTCCAGGAATCTTCAAAGTGAATCTGARTCTACAAGGGTATAATCTGGGAAAATAGGTTAAGAACAGGCAGTATTACTATATTTAGGCATAAAGGAAATCTAAGAATATGTACACATCTGAATCACAACAGAGACCAATGTCAAAAAAAAACCAAAAAAACATGAATGAACACACAGATAGAATAAATGCTTTTATCAGGTGAAAGGACTGAGAACTAGACTGATCAAAAAAGCTCYAAAAAATACTTCTTTAACAGAATAACTTACTCCATAAGTTAGAAGGACAAAAATCCTTTTTTTCTATCATTTCCAATAATGGTAGAAAGTGCAAAAAAGGGAACAATTTACCTAYCACACCAAAGTTTTGTGAACTGTGTTTATTGTTCACAAAATGTTCAAAAATGAAAAACAGCTRCCTAGACATTTATAATTATTAAAATGCTTACACTGAAATAACAAAATTTATTTTGTTTTCAAAGTTTTGAAGGCTCTCTGATCAGATGACTAGCCCTCCTAATTTTGTGATGAGCTTCATGCATTTATCTGTAGATTTTTGTTCTAGTCCTGTTTTGTTTTCGTCCCTCTTATCCTTGTATTTTCCTAATAGTTCTTTAATTCAGCTGATTTGGTGTCCAGCTCTAACAGAGTAAGTTATCACTCAATTACACAATTTTTTCCTATCTGCCCACCAGTCCCCTATCCAATTTGTAAGGAAAAGAAATCGTCCTATCAATTCCATTGTAATTTAGTTTAAGTTTAATAMGGATTGTTCACCTAAACTGCTGTCTGACAACAGCTAAAAATGTTTAGTGAAAAGTGTAACAGTGCAGCTGTGTATTCAAACTGCCCTAGAAAATTTTTGTAGCTTTGGGCAATTTTCAGTCTGAGGAAACCTGAGCCAAAAGTGACATATCAATAGAWAGATAGACAGATAGACAGACAGATAGATAGATAGCATTTGATTCATRAAGTAAAAAGGAATCAACTCTTATATGATTGCATTGCCAGATCTACCTGTCTGAAAATTTTCTTTTAATTTGTTGAACAATTTTCACCTAATTTAGCAGAGGAGTATGAAATGTCARTGTATTAACTTTCACGGTGTTAAGCTTTTGCAAATGTAGGAAAATCAGCAGCAGGGGAGACACTGAAATTAAATACCCTCATGGGAGAAGACTACAGAATAACTAGAATCATTCTATGTTCCACAGGGATTTTGCTGGGRCCAGAGGAACCATGTCATAGTTCCTACCCTTTGGGGTGGAATTCCCAGCATGGTGGTGGGCATTTTTACAAAGTGTTAGATGGAAACTAGAAGTATTATAGTGGTTACAAAGCAGTGGAAACCAGGGAAAGACATGGAGTTATGGCTGTGGGAGAYGGCAGAGAAAAGAACTTAGAATACCACCAAGGAGAAGGATAATGTGGAAAAACAGGGAGGAAGCTGAGATGCCTAGAGGGGTATAYTGTAACTTTGCAGGAATCCTGGCTCCTAGCTCTGTGTGACACCTGAGAGCAGAAAAAACMCAACATCCTCCATTTAGTTCAAAGTGGAAAAAGTAGGTGGCATCAGTGTTGAAAGGAGAAGGGAAGGACAGCAAAATACAATGTAGCAGTGGCAAAATAAAGRAGGCAATAAGTCTATACAGTAAGACAGTTTGAAAGACACATTCCTCTACTATTTGAACAAAAAGTCCACAAGTYTGAGTAGATGCAAAAGTACTTAAAATGAAAATTCTTCAAGTTCAAGTTTTAGCCCTACTTCCTGACAATTTTCAGAATAACCAAAGAAACCTCAAAATACCASCTAAAACAGCAATTTGTCTCTATATTATGTTGTACAACAGCTTCCTGTCTTCCCYAGCATAAAACACAACTGTAGCCCTAACTGGCTTTTGTGTCCACTCCTGGAAGCACTGTGTGGCTCCTACATACTGCCAGACCATGCTGGCACATTTTTATTGCCAGCTTTCAGTACTACAGAGAACCTGGGAAACCCAAGGCTGAAGTGGAAGCAAAAAATATCGTTCACTCCAAAAGTCAGAATTTGGATAGAAACTCCTTGATGAGCATTGTCTGTCAAAGGCACAARAGGCTTGCAGCTGAAGAAACGGGACAGACCCTCTGCTTTGACAAACAGAAAGCTATGCATGTCACAGTGCTTTTTCCAGAGCATTCATAAAAACAGGCTAAGAAACAGACAATCAATTACTTGAAAAAGCACCTTGGAGGAAAGGATACTTACTCATTCTGTCTCTCAAGACACCAAGAATCCAGCTTTGCTATCATTAGCATAGGAGGTCTTGTCCCTTAATGTGGACAGAATTCTTGGCAACATACATTATCTGCCAGCTCTACTAMTGTCTAAATTACTACTCCTCATATTACATTGCACAACTGTAGGTACTRTACACAGCCCTGTCACTATTGTTGTCACAGTTCCTTAGCCATCAACTGATTCCACACCTTGTAGCCCAAACTGTTCCACATGATTTTTACATTTTGACCATTGTTTTCAGCCTGCTATGTCATTTCATGTCAACCTGTACCAACCTTTAAATTCATCAAGAGAACAAATGAAGTATTAAGCCATAAGTCACTGCACTGTTCTTTTTAATAAATAATTTTGWGAATCACTTTTAATGTGATGGGTTTCTACCATTAGCAGCATATGTCCAAAAGCCAAGAAGGTCCAAATTTTGAGAGTATAATCTGACTCTCCTTAAATATGCTTAATTTTCAGAAWACACTGCTTTTATGGTGAAGGGCACCCATAATCCTTCATATCATGAAAACATTGTCTCAAATTTCTCACTTCATAAATAACAGTCTGTACCTACTGAGATACTTACTTTGCTTTTATAATACATAAGTTATATTTTGATCTATTCACAGTGTTGTACCTAGTTTACTAAAGGACTTTAGTGGTAATCACAAACTGCGTGTTCCAATAAGAAGCAATTCAAATTTGGAATATCAGATAATGAAAATACTTGTGAATTGTACATACTAGCATTAAATATTATAATTGATTTCATGATGACACATCTAACGATCAGTATTAGGAAAATAAATCTGACAGAACACTTAAGTCACAAATTATTTGAGGTTCAATAGATACAGATGATAAATTYTAGATATCTTTGCTTCCTCCTTAATGAACCATGAGTATTTTKAGTACTGAAATAATTTAAATATAAATTCCCTTTTATCAGAAAGAGGCTATTTTCCTAACCAGTACTTCTTAAAACAAAACAGTATTTAATATTTTTCATGGGTTAAAATATTTTTAAACACACTGAGTAAATAATTTAAAATTTTACTTTAAAACTTGCTATGGCATGCATATCAAAGGTGCTTTTCTTACAACTGTCTGTTTGAGCTTATTTACTGTGATTTTAAATGATACAGACAGGAGGAACTGAAATCTCATTATTACCTATGGAATATCTGCTGCATTTTGGAACTCTGTCTTTTATCTGACAGCTCCTACTGCTCATCGTGTACAAACTGGGCTGGCACAAAACCAACTGATTCTAAAGATTAATTTTGTGACATGTTTTCACCTGTAAAAAAGACATACAAGACAGTTTCTAAGGTCTCCTGATAATACAAAACAAATCCTGTACTAATCAATAAGAGACTCAATAATTCACCAGATTTTTGATGAGATTTTTTTTTGCCTTTAGCCAAAYAAAAAAGCACCTTTACATAATCCAAGCCATTACTTAATTGGTTTTAAACGTTACCTCACTCTTGTAAGCTTGCTGGTTTACATCATCTTGTTTACATCTTCTTTTTAAAAGAAAAGCAATTCTATTCAAAAACAACATGTATTTTAGACAGTTATTTGCTACATTTCATAATGAACAGCAAAGAAATTCAATATAGGCTAACTAATTTTCCAAACTTCCAGTTTCTGGGTAATTGCTGGACATTCAGAACGGTTTTCTTTGTCTTCCCATATTGCTATTTACAGATAAGAGTTTTAAAAGAAGGTGCTTGTACGTTTTACAGCCATAAATACCAAAGCCAAAGAATAAGGCCCCATTGAAGAAAAACTGGTGATGCATTTCTATTCATTGGAAAAATGGACCCTCTCTACTTTTCATCTTATGTGGCACACAAGCAGATCAAAAAGTTGTTCTCCTTTTGCAGTTCTCCTTTGGTCATTTTATATACACCAGAATATTTTCTAATGTGGAGTTTTCAATGACATTACTTGAATGCCTGAAAGTGAAGACTTCTGACTGCTCAAGCAGTTTTGTTGGGCTGACCCTGGCYGAATGCCAGGTGTTCACAAAAGCCACCCTATCACTCCCATCCTCAGCTGGACAGGGGAGACAAAATGCAATGAAAGGCTCAGGGGTTGAGATAAGGACAGGGAGAGATCACTCACCAAATACCATCGCAGGCAAGTCAGACTCAACATGGGGAAATTAGTTTAATTTTTACCAGTCAAATAGAAGTAGAATAMTGAGAAGCAAAACCAAAACTTTAGAGTACATTTCTCCTACCCCTCCCATCTTCCTGGGCCCACTTTCACTTCCAAAATATCTGTCAACTCCCCTCCAGTGGCACAGGGGGACCACAAATGGAGACAGCAGTCAGTTTATCAGACATTGTTTCTGCCACACCCTCCTCTTCAGGGAGATGACTCCTCACTCTTCCTCTGTACCAGTGTGGGTCCCTTCCATGGGATGCAGTCCTTCRGGAACACACTGCTCCACTGTGAGTCCCCCACTGGATCACAAGCCTTCCCAGAACACCTGATCAGCATGGGCTCCTTACATGGCTCTCTMGAGGAGCCTGCTGCAGCACAGGCTTCCCAGAGAGTCAAAGACTCCTTGAGGCATTCACCTGCTCCAGTGGGGGGTCCTCCATGGGCTGCAGGTGAATCTSTGCCSCACCATGGGCCTCCATGGGCTGCAGGAGGASAGCCTGACTYASCARGGTCTGCASCAGGAGCTGCAGGGGAAYCTCTGCTCTGGCACCTTGTGCACCTCCTCCCCCTTCTTCACTTACCTGGGTGTCTGCAGAGCTGTTTTTATCACCCAATCTTGCTACTTTCTCCAGCTGAAGTTGCCCTTCAGCAGGATTCTTTCCCCCTTAAATCTGTTATACCTGAGGCACTTTCACCATCACAGACTGGCTCAGCCTCAGCCAGCAGCAGGCCTGTCTTCAAGTCAGCTGGCACTGGCCCTCTTGGACAGGGGGGAAGCTTCTTGTACCTTTTCTCAGAAGCTATTCCTGTAGCCCCCCCCTGCTACCAAAACCTGGTCATGCAAACTTAATTTAGTSGTACGTGTCTGATCACTGATATCAAAAATAATTCTTCATAATGTCAKATAACACATACTTAAATTCTTAACTTCCTGTGCTTTTCTCTCTTCTAAACATAGAGGAAGGTTCGTCCTAAGAACCTCATTCTTCCTTTCATACCAATACTGGGCAGTTCATACACAACAGTTGGCTCTTTTCCATTATCTGTTCCATCTAAATCGGTGTCTGCCTACCCATTACTATCCTGTTTTCTTTCTTTCCTCGTCTGTCAACATATCTTCATTATAGCTCAGTCAAGGTAKGTGGGTACTCAAAGAGTTAAAAACATTCAATGGATTAATTCAGCTAGTGGTATTAATGACTATATTAATTTCAGGAGACCTCACCTTAGACACAAACCCCTTGCAAGACATAAAATGTCACTAGGYCTATCCTTTAAGTAATCCAGCTTCATCAGGAAAGAGGATAGTAGTTTTAATAAAATGGGACTCATAAGTTTTTATTACTTTTACAGTGAATGCTTTTCAGTTTTATTGGCTCTTGGAAGGAGCAATTTAGTTTCTCTATTTAAACATGACTTTTTATCCTTCACAACTTGCAGGTTTCAATGTTATGTTTCTAACATTATAAATATAAATGAAGATACTGAGGTTTTAATAAAGGTATGAAGTCCTTTTTGCTGATATATACAATCTAGGACTATGACAATCACAGGAAAAGAAAAAAAAAGACTTAATCACTTTTCTAGGCTGATACAGCTAACAGCATTTTTCAGAATGGATGAATGTAAGCATTATGAAGTGGTTATCAGCGATCACATTGAGTTAAGTAATACATACTGCCACACATTGATTTCAGTGCTGCTCTCACTCTTTGAATTTTCAAGGAAAAAGAATTCAATGTTCTCTACAATATGTAGAATCTTCTCTACATATTAATATCATGCCCTAACTGACATCAGTAAGAGTGGTACCATCRGATCACAAAATGGAAAGACGGGACATGAACATTTTTCTATTAGGTGATCTAAGAAGTTAATACTGATTTCAAGGGGAAGAATAAAATTGTTCTTTTGGTCTATGTATTTTATTCCTTTCACCATAGCTTAAATAGTTAAGCATCAGAAATTTAAGTATTATTCCTGAAATGCTGTCTAATTTTTTTTCTACAGGTTTAGAGCAGACAAGAAAGACATGCTCTGATATCACAAAACTCTGTTTTCTCTTCTCTGATTTTATCTGTGATTGAAAAAGAGCAGTGTTTATAGAACCATGAGAAATCTTTAATAAGTTATCAAATCCTGGCATCACAATTSACCAAAGTATATTGGCAACCTGGAATTCTACTTAATGATTTAGATGAGGTAAATATGACAAAGCTCTCATGATATAGAAACAATGAAAACTAATTTTTTCTCTTGCACTTTCCTGTTTATTAGAGTGAAATTATATCAGGAAAGTGTTTATAATAAGATGAAGAAATGTTTACAAAGAGCTTAAGCTTTAGCTGTAAAAAAAAAACCAAACCAAACAACTTCTTTTATTCATTCAGTTATCAGTAAAAGGGTGATAACACAAAGAAACATCAACTTGTAACAACTGCATGCATCCCAGTATTTCTGCAGCACAGAGCTGGCAATAGACTGGCTAGCTAAAGACAAAAATTAGACCTGCCTTCACAACTACACAAATTATAACAAAGGTTGTCAATGGAAGCTGATGAATCACTGCCTGTCATCTCTGAAATAACAGTGAGCAGACTCTTGTGCAACAACATACAACACATCCAAATATTCTGGCATTCACACATGGCACAAGAGCAGATAAYAATTTTAAAAATTCTCAATATCTGGTTATCTAAAAAGCTAAAAAGTACATAAAAATAAAATTATTAAGATAAAAATTTTGTTATGCTTCCTTTTGGATGTGACATAGAAATCTCAAATTTCACACATACTCTCTTTTTTTTTAGCCATAGCTGGCTGCAACAAATTTGAGATTACTAACATGTTAGCATTACTAAAATAATTAAGCTTGGGAGAAATAGAGTTTTTTTAATTAGCTCTCTCAAGGAAATTACCATTATAATCACCTAATTACCCTTTGATGTWGCTTTATTCATACATGCTTTATTCATTGCCTTACTACTGAGGGCCATGCCTCAGTTTATATACTCCACAGGAAAATAAAGTTACTATTATGCACTGAAGAACATGTGCGAACAGAAAATGTCAGAATGCTGAATGCCACAGTTTTAAGTCTGTGTTTTTCTTTCAAGACCTTGTAAGGCTTAAAGAAAAGAACCAGCTCGTCCATAAAAATTAGATATTTTAAAAATAGCTCTATTTTTAGTWTATGCAATTTACACTATCTACATCTGACTCTTAAAGACTAGCCTAACACCACTTCTCAAATAAATGATTGAGCTATAAATTGGTTAATGAGTGGATTTGWCTATTAAGATTTTTCTTATATTTAATAAATTAGTTGTTCAGTAAAACCACTTCTTTTAGTAATTTTTAAGAACTGTTTGTGTATCTCCCCAGGCAAAAGAATGTTGGGCTGCAGTGTGAGACAGCACAGCCATTGAATGGTATCAGCAGTGAAAATGCAGAACACATTAGCAACAAGCCAGCTGCAGACTCAGTACACAGCAAGGATGTTGGCCAAAACCAAARCATTTGCTAGCATATTTTTATTAATATTGCTACTTTCAGCAGATCSAGGAAAGGCTGAAAGAAATCTGTTCATCAGTGCAGCAATGAGACCTTCATAGGACCTCATGTCCTCAGAGGGCAAGTTTTACATAGTCTCATTTGACTTGATGGAGACTTAACATTTTAGGTACATAATATAGATTTCCATGGATTAACATGCAGCTGGCAACTGCTGCAAACYAGGAACACAAAAAAATACATTCAAATAAGTAGCTTAGTACTCAGTTTCTCTTTTTAAACATTACATCAAAAAATGTTTTTATGATCCTATAATTTTACACAACATGATCATTTTTCTATATTAAATTTATTTTTGGGGGATTTTTCATAAATTTTAAATACTGCTGGCATTGAGATACCAACAGAGGTTAGAATAATTTAAATACTATTATTCAAGTTTAATAATTAGATTSACTATAACTATTTTTATTAAAATGTCATCCAAATGAGAATTAKCTTTGGTTTAAAATGTATGTTCTTTTTAACTGGTAGATAAAACTAGGCAAATCTTCTTAACAGATATTTTAGGACAGACTTCTTTCTTGTTCTCAGACCACCTTCATTATAACAGACTTGAACTTTGCTCAAAAAATATTTGTCTTTTTTTCTTATTTCTTTAGTTTTCATCAAAATCCTACTAATGACCATTACTTCCTCATTCCTAGAGTTTTGACAGAATTCACACCTGCTTGTGAAATCCACATTATTTTGCKACAAAACTGCCTTATCTCCATTTTAAATCTGCACCACTCTGTCCCTTGATGCTAACAGCATATTTTAAGAACTATAGAGGGTACCAGATAAACCTCACAACTGCAACATGCTGGTAATCAAAACTGGTAAGTGCTTTTTCTTACTAGCTGTTCTAGGAGAAGAAACATCTGGTCCAAATGACACATCCTAAAAATCTCAGTACTATCAGATTTAGAAGACCATAAGCAAAAATTAATGCCTAATAATATCTGCTGTACTACTGAAATTTAACTTTGAGGGCAGAAGTATAGTCCAAGTTTTATAAGCAAATCTGTAACAGCACTAGAAGTAAGAGACATCATTGTGATTTGTCAACAGACACCTTATAATGTAGCTGATTTTAAAATTCTACTAAAATAGATCTCTTCTATAAATGTCTTTTCTACCTAATTCAATTTTACTCATTACATATATTCCACATAAAGGAAGGCAAACATTTCACAGTAATCAAAGAACACCTCAAATTTCAAAAAGGCCTATCAGGAAAAATAACATTACTCTGAAGATAATTCAGCTTCAAAAGGCTTAATTTCAACATCTGAYACCCAAATACTTTAAAAGGAAATCTGAAAATACATATGGAGTACATGAAGTAAAAGAATTTTCTGGTTTGTCATTTTAATAGAAATATAGGTAATTTTACCTTAATAGGGTCCAATCTTCTGCCATTGTTATTTATACCAAGCTCTTGTAATATTGGTAAATTGCAACTGAGAGCCAAGTAGAGCAAGTCAAAATGACAAAGGATACTTATGAAATATGATTCTTGTGTGTTAATTATGCAATTTTTATATKAAGTTAAAGCAATAAGATGGGCAAACCCACAGAGCATTTCAAAGTATTAGATCAATAAAAACATTTCCTCACCAATTTACCATAACACCTGAAAAACTAATCTGGTTTTTAGTTTTTCTWATAAAAACTAAAAAAATAAACGTATTCCATGTACAAACAAGTCTTTTCTTGAATTAACAGTAGCTTCAAAAAGAGGTTGTTTGGATGTAGCAGGAACAAGTTGTTGACACATTCTGTCTCCAGATTTTCAAAAAGAATAACAAAACAAAATCAATAATAAGCTACATTTTCTAAAGAGCCCTGGTTGTAGGCAATATTGCTAGCAAAAGACAAAGAAAATTACATTTAGTGGTATTTACTCCAGATGTGGAAGCAAAACAAGTATTCTGAAAGTTTTGGTCTCAACAGTTTCATCTCCTAATGAAATCAAAAGCAATCAAAAGCAAACATTTGTCAATGTTCTGTCACTTCTCTATTTTAATAAAGAATTTTAAAGAATCTAATATTCTGTCTTATGCTTTAATTGCCCAGCTGAGACAGAAAAGCTTATATCCATATCCATTTACATTACATCTAGCTGTCAATGTACTTCATGAAAATAAATGTATTCCTCATGAGTGAGGAATGCAGATCTGTTGAGGCTGTGAGTGGAAGGTTTATATGCCSTACTCTATTTCCTTAATTCTGAGAAACAATGAGAGGTGATTCTTCTATCAGCACATCAGYAGTTATCAGAACTTGAAAAGTAACTCCCTTTWGAAAACAAAATSGAAAGGGTTTTTTTCTTTTCAAAATCTTATACCAATTTACAAACCACTGTATCTTTATTCAGCTAGACTTCCAATATACATTCCAACCCATGATAGAGGACAAAAACCTATGATTAAACAATTTCATTTGGAGTTTAAACCTTCTAGGCATAAATGCCTGAAAACTGTCAAATTTCACTGGCCATGGCACGTGGAACAGAAAATAATAGTGCTTTCTTAGCTGTATGAGATGTGAGTGCAAGATTAGGCMTGTTTATTTTCATTTAATTTTCTATAGAGAGAGAGATAGAAGATTGAAGATTAAGAAATATATCTTTTAATTCATACTTTTAAATAAATACTCAAAAGATACAYGAATACAAAACAATAATTTCCCGAATTATTTTTCTAAATCATTGTAAGATGTCTACGCAATACAAACTTAAGAGATAACTTTGTTTCTAAAGTTGAACTAAGGTAACTGAAACATATGGAGAGAACACAAATGCCACAGTTACTCATGGGCTTGCCTGGGCTGAAGAGAGTCTTGTGACTGAAAGCTAGCTCTTTTTACAGCTATGTGTGGTTCAATTGATTAATTGGACTGGGAAAGGCAGTACATTGCAGGGGGGTTTAAAACCACCTTTGTTAACTGTCTATTCCAGGATGAGGTAAATTGACCTCTGATTCCTTGCTCTTTTTAAAGCAAACCTGGATGATTTTTCAAGACTAGTTTGGTGACCAAAGTCAATATTCAACTGGAAAAGGAATAGAGGTGATAGAATTATTTGGCTACTGATGAAAACAAGCTATTTTTGTTAAAATGCCAAAACAAGCAACAAGGCTCCCCAAGCAGACTCACAGGATCTGCATATTGGTTTGACCTTCCAGGAGCAGGTCCATGGACATAGGCAGCCCTGACGGAGTCTGTGTCACCATGGGTCCTGCAGCAGTAGGGGGTCCCCCCTTGTCTGCCCTTGTGYTGGCTGCAGCTCATTCCTGGCTACCAACTTGCCCCATGGGACTCTCTTTAGAGGCTAAGGTGGCCTGCTTTGACCATTAACCAAAAGAATATATTTGCTTTCAATGGGATATATCACATGTTTCCATTTATGCAATCAGTTTAGAATTATACTGGATATGCACGCCCTGACCAGGTTCAAGCAATGTTTGAGGTTGTAGTATAACCTACAACTCAATAAACCACAAAACAAATGGTTGGAGTTGTTTAATATTTTTATCAATTTTCCTCCCCTTATCATTTTCAGTATGAAGATTTCTATTAAAAACCTGCCATTGTAATTCAGTGATTTGTTCTATTTTCATTAAATCCAAACAAAATATCCAATTATCCCACTCCCTTCTATTAGTCAAAGTAGTCATAACTTATTGACAGCTTTTTTCTATGCTGTTTGTGCTTCTGTAAAATTTATATCTCATGAAGTGGAGATTGTCCTTATCTACCTCACTTAGGTTATCTACAAGCTGTGGGCTATTTGTGTCACCAGTGCAAACAGACAACCATCACAAACACTCTCCTGATGGATTGTCCAGATGGATCATCTGGGACTGTCCTGATGGATCATTTGGGACCTCCTTGAGAGAGCCAAGGGCAAGCTGCCAGATAAAAATCAGCAGCAATTGATTTMCAGCAGAATCCTGAAAATCAGAGACATACATCTCACTTGTCTCTCCAGATACACAACTACAGATTCTCCTGCTGTGCRCTGAAAAAGAAAATACTTATGAAGGACTGGTGGCTTCACTCAAACCTTGAAAGAACCATGATCTACTATATTTTATCTTTGGAAACAATAGCATGCTGTGTTACCAATTGTTTCAACACATCAGTATGTATTTTATTGAAGGTGACAACATATTAAGGGCTTGACCTTTGGAAACTGAATATTTCAAGTTGGGGATCATTCACACCACCTACTTTATATGCTTCATTTGCATGTGTATCCCAGGCTTCCTACATAGCCACTGCAGCACAGTTCCTTCTSTTTTAAGCAACACAGTCACATTTATTATCAAGCCAAATGCATTTGGCCTTTACATGGGTGTTGTGGGAGAACAGGAAGAACTCAGTGAGCACAATGGCCAAATGGTATTGCCTTGGAGACACCACAGTTACAGCAGAAGGTGGCAAACTTGCAGCAGCATCTCCTCACACAGTGACAAGTAGCACAGCAAGATAGAGAAGTACTCAGCAAATATTAATTTTTAGAAGCCRAAATACTAGAGAATGTTCCCAAATAAGATGTTACCTGGTATTACAGTATTATCAGACTCTGAATCTGCATAATTTAGTCATACTGCTAATTCTATCAAAACCAAGAAAGACTGCAGGCACATAAATGTTAAGCTCTGCCTATGCACTTGTAATTTTTCAAAGTAATCCAGACATTTTTACAGCTTATTTCCTAGTGCTGTAGGAGTCTAACAAGTCCTGTTCTGTGGCATTAAAACAACTCTAGTAACTGTTGAGACTGTTAAAAATACTAATAACACCCACACACCAGAGAAGATTCAACCTGCTTGTAAAGCCTAGAAAGTAGTTCACTCCTGTTCTTAAAAACCAAAAGYGATAATAACAGAAAAGAAAGAAATTTCTTGGATTTTTTTTCTATCTTGAAATATACTCATTTTATGTTTCCTATTATGCTAAAAATGAAACTAAATTATTAATAAGGAAAAAGGTGTACAAAAAGTCTAGGTAAAACTTTGAAAATTAAACTCTTAAAGGTATTACTGTGTAAAAGTTCTCTTCTTCCAAAATAATATAATATAGATAAAAAATGCTTCAAGATGTAGACATTTCATTATCTTTTTCTCTGAGAATGTACTATTTCTGCAATGGCTGTTCTAGCATATGACATTACTATTTATTTTAGTTTGAATGTTAACGTTTACAAAAATAAAATAATGAAAATAAATTCAGAAATCCATGCAACTACAGGAACAGACAAAATATATTCTCTTGTTTTCCATTTAACAATGGTTTTAATAATGGCATCAAAAGAGATGAATTCAACTAATAGTGCATGTCTGACATTGACATGATATAATATTTTCTGTTATAAACAGAAACCACATGTGGTCAACTGTAAGAGCTCTAGATGAAAAAAAAAAAAAAAGTCAAACTGATCCCCATGGAGGACAGAAATCAGCACAAATTGAAGTTACACCCAAGGAGGCTGAGACAGAAAGCTGCATAGAGAGGTTCCTAACATATATTACTGYATTATTGGTGCAATATTTAAATGTAAATAAGATCCAAGAGATTACTTATATTATCCAGGAAATATAAGGTATAATGGGAATCAACAAAGAYAAGAAATAGTCAACACACTATTAAGAGGTCTCATGGATCAATTYCTACTGTGATTATAGAAGTCTAATAATTATGACTTTGAATAAATTTTCAAAATAACTAAGAGAATTAAGGAAAAAGCTCTTAAAAACATTCAGCACATTAGCATAATGTAACCATGTTAGGTACCTAATTCAGATATAGGCATGAAAAGCCTTAAAGGGCCAAGTGAGAGCCTGACATACCCAAAGTTCACAGATCTTTGCTATACACTTTGGAAGCCTCCAAAGGGCTAAAAAGCTGAAACTCTTTTAGTGTGGTTGTTGAGTTTAGCTGATGAGCACCAATGTATTGAGAGGTCACTAGGGCAGTGAGAAGCATTAATAATGGTGAATTCTCAGTCTAAACTGTCCAGGACTGACTGGTTTTGTAACTGGGCTTAGAAAATTAGATGGATGATGTAGTTTCCATAATTGTGGCCCCATTGTGGTTGTCAAACAATTCCACAAATCTGATTTTAAATTTGTACTAAAGCAAAGAATATAGATCACTGTGTAAAAAACATAAACATGCCTAAAGTATAATGGAATTATATGTAACATTTCAGTATAGTTCAAGAATGTATTTATGACAATAAATAAATATAAGAATGCTRTTAGTGTCACCATAAACCTATTCACTAACACAAGTTCTGTGTGAGATAGTCAAAGAATTATTGCTACTATTTCCATGTTTCTTTACTTAGCTTTACTGAGAAGAAAAATCCTACTATTAAAATAACATTATGGCTTAAATAATCATGGGTTTCCACTGTTCATATTTTTACAAAATTATTAGAAGACTGAATCTGCATTT
>CADDXX010000014.1:2894083-2938348 GCA_902810485.1 Alauda arvensis
AACTATTTTGCAAGGTAGTAACATAAATAAAATTAAAATAATGTCTGTAATGTGTAATTTAAATAGGAAAAAACACTTTTTGTACCACATGAATAACAGAGAAATTTWGTTTAAAAAGTTCATGGAAGGTTTTTTTAAAACCATCCTGATTCTTTCWGCACAAGAATAGGTATTTTTCTATGTAACATATTTACCTAATTAATAACAAGGAGAATTCTGTGAAAAATCCATGGCACAATTCCTCTGAAATCCTCTACATTGGATTTTAYATTTTCTATTTACATTTTACATCCYACTGTGAGCCMAGCTATGGYTGCTTGCTAATTTCTTTAAAGCACCCTGACTGGAACTCATCATTACTCTAAGCCCACTTTTTAGGGAGGACTAATTCAATCATTTTGTATGTTGTAGAGCTCTGGATCAATTCAAACATGTAATAAGAACAACTTTAAAAGACATTCTTCCTTCAATTAAGAAGAAAGAAACTTAATTTATAACATTTCTTATACTACCACTGAAGAAATAGAAGTGTATGTGGGCATAGATTAAAGAAATCCCCATCTGTTTCCTCTCATGCTTCAAACCAGAAGACACAAGCCTAAGTAAGGGAGCCATAAATACAGAAAAGTTATTGGTACTCTGTTACAAAAAATATTTTTCCCTCTGACAGGATGATGATGAATTAGAGCCTGGTCCCTAAACCTTGCTCTTCTCACTTTGCAGTGACTGCAAACACTTTCCTCCACACAGAACTTATAAAGGTATCTACTGATGACTCAGAAGCCTACCTGTTGCCCCARCTTATCTCCTAAACCTGGTTAATATCTCTCCTTAGGCATGCCACTGTCACTTTAAGTGCTGGAGTCTCCCATCCTCACTTTCAAATTTTCTGCCCTTTTTCCCATCACTATTACAACTATTATTATCTTACTCTTTCAAGACTATATTTTTATTTCTCTCTCCCCTCATTAGTTATCCAAAAATATCTCTCTAGTACCTATCATTTTATTTCCACACACATTTCAGCTAGCACTGACATTCACCAACTCATCACTTCTATTAATAGGGCCTTGTTCTGGCCCTGAGCTATTCTCCCACCAATCCTTTCTGTCTCAGTGAAAATTTTATTGCAAGGACATTGTTGTCAAACCACAAAGCTTTGACTCTTTTTGGTGAGACATTCCCTGCTGCCATTTCAAAGTTTAGATTAAGAACACTGTCATAAAATTTTTGAAAAGACTGTGTTTAGTCTGCTTTCCTGAGCCCAGTTCCTCAGCATCCAATCCACCACAGGTTGTCCACATATTGTACAAATCCCTTTTGTTAACCCCCTCCATTAAAGGCCTCTTTTGTTAACACCTACCTTCAGCCTACATAAAACCAGCCAGGTGATTCATTCTGACAGCCATATGCACTTAGATCCAGCTCTACTTACTCACACCCATGTGCAATCTGACATGGCTGCTGAGRTGGTTTATATCAGGAATGAACCTGTGCTATATGAAGTGCAATATGGCARAAGAAAGAAAAAGAAAGTATTATATATACTGCTCTTTTTAGCTCATTTACAGTACATTCGTATCATTTGTAGTGATTCTAGTATTTGTCCACTCTTACACCCRTGTTCTACATGTTCATATATGATGCATGACAGAATTTCATTGCTTCTGAACTACTGAAATACTGTATTATGAACTAGGTGCAGGTAATAAGTAATGCCTATGATCACTGAGTAATGTGATTAAAGGCTCATTTTGTTTGAGGAGATACTACTCTGCCTGCTTCATCTGATACTCATCCTCAGCTTAGCAAATAGATTTATATTAATGGCTTTCTCGATTTTTTTTTTCCTAAATGCTGTTCTGCAGTGGAGATACTTGATATTGTCCCCACACTTGCATCTGATCAGATCTGAGACAAGAACTGTGCCTCATTTGTTTTCTAAATGAACCCCATACAAATTGTATGGATCAAACATTAGCTCATCCATCAATAAAGGGTTCTGCTATTCCATTACTCTAGGATTTTACATAAGAATTAGACTGTATACTATTGTTTGCTATCCTTCTAYATATTGTTGGAGATTTTTCCAGATGAAAAATAGATCAAATACAAGAAACTCAAAATAAGACCATGCCATCTATCAAACAGCACAATTCACTAYTGATATGAAAAGATTTAAAGCTTGCTACACTGTGGGAATAATTCAGTACAATTTTTATTATTGGGATAGTTATATAACCCCATCTAAACAAAGTCTTGTTCAGACTCCTCAGAATGATTGGTTGKGTACAGAAATGACACAGATTGCAAGTAGATAGCTCTAAAACAGAGCTACCATACTTTTGCAGATGTTGCTCACACAACCTGCAGAAGGTAGCTCAGGAAAAGGCAGAAATTACATTATCATGCTGTCAGCACCTTAGCAATCTCCACCACAGAACCATGGAGTTTCAGTTTGTTTTTAAAAAACAAAGTGAAAAGCCTACATTGAAATGTAGAGCAAATTTCTAYAACAAAGCAAAAGAAATAACTGTAAAATTTATAAATGAGGATGTAAAGGACATTTCCTGCAGCTGGTACAGACAGCACGTTAAATTTTAAAGGGMCTACTGCTGAATGTGAAATATGAGCATTAGGTGACCGGAGCATGGAAAATGCCCTTAACCAATCTATGAAATGGCTTTTCTCTCCAGATCATAAAGAAATATACACTGAGAGAGCTGGGTATCATGGAGTTGAATAAGAAAAAAATGGGACACAGAACAAAAAAAAATGGACTGGTGGTTTCTTTTACCATAAACCTTCCTGAATATGCTTTAGGGAGATAGAGACAGCTACAGCACAGGAGAACAAGGACAAGTGTGGKCTCCTCGGTGGGGGTTCAACTGAGCAATAACTCAGTCCCTTTAAGAAGCTGTAAGCTTAACRCACAGCTGAAGTACATCAGCAAGGAGAGAAATCCAATCTCCTCAGAGATTATTTATGACAAAGTGCACCTAACTGAGGCCCAATTTGTTTGTGGAATTGTAGTCATTCCATTGCAACTAAACAACAAATGAATCTGCCTTGTAGAGGATTCGTTCAGGGTATAAAAGAAAACAAAAGAGAGAAACAGATACAACACTTCATTTACACACCGATTTACAGGCTAACTTACAGCAATGATTGATAAAGCAATTTTTGAAAGCAGAGAATTCTCTGGAAAAAAAGCCTTTGAATCACATCTGTCAAGTGAGCACTTTTTATTTCAGATTTATAAATGTATACTCGTTGGCTTAGAATCCATACTTTGTCTCATTATATTACTGTTTCTCAATTTCCTTCACATGCTTACACTGAAAATTTTGTTGAACTCAGAGAACTAGCATATTTCTTGTTTTATATAAAAGCAAAATACACTCTAAGATTAATTTTTTAAAATATTAGAATAYAGTGTGTGCTAGCAGCTTCCTGTGGGCAAGGATACCAGAAGCAGTGGGGGCTTCCACAGGGCACATCCWGGTAGCCAGAGCTTTTCCCACTATCTCTGGCCAGGAAGCAGAGCATCCAGGGGGCAGCTGGGGCAGCCCTTGCATCAAGGCACCCCCCTGGAAAGGTGATTTTCTAATTATTTACATTTAACTTCTATTTTATGTGTTATTTGAAACTGCTTATATTTTTAATTGGATTTACTGTGAAAACATTAAAATCATGTAACATTGGCTAACATATCAATCAATATTTTATCACTTGGCTTGATTTTATTCAAAATTAACTTTAAGTACATGCACTGAAAATTAAAAACTGGAAAGGAATTTTGGTCACTAATTACAGTTTTGGGTCAATTTCTACTGCTTGCCTTGTTCATATATACAGCACGATTTTTCATTTCTCCATGCAAAGATCATATGAGCATGAACCCAGGCAACAAAAATGAGTGTATATCAAGTAATAAACAAAAATATTCAGGGACAGACTGGACAAGATTACAAGAGAGGCATTACTTCAGACTTGAAATTGGAGTAGGAAAAACCTGAAATTGTTCAACCACAGTAASCAATGGTTCCAGAAGAACTCCACAGGTCCACAGAAAATGAGAGAAAACAGCCATTGTCCAGCAATTAAAAGCAAAGGTGTAAATTCCAGTTCTTAAATACAACCAAAAATGGCAAAGCAACAGTGCTTTTGAAAAGTGGCATTTGCTTTTCAGGTACTGAAAAAGTACTTCTTAAAAAAAAAAAAAGAAAAAAAAAAACCAAACTACTGAGAATACAATACTCTAGATATTTCCAAGCAAAAGAGACAACAGCTATTGCAACATTCAAATAGAAGAAAGGCAAAAGAAAGACTAGASAACTAATTTAGAGAATCTGTATTTGAAATAGGATAAATTAGCACTGAAGAATAGTGCAGAATTATTTACAAAACAAACCCACCATAAACAAAACATAAAAAGGGAGTAACCAAACTGCTTGTACAAGAACTGAAGATAAAAAGAAGAGCCTCTATCAAGCATTAAAAAATTCTATAGGAGCATTACAAGAGGTGCATTGTATTTTTAATTGAGAACTTCAAAACTTTAAAAGACACAGAAAGATAACTGAACTTTACAAAAGGGAGGGAATTTTCCATGCTAATGAAACAACAATGAAAGCAGAAAATTGTATGGAAAGAATGMAGTTAAATGAACCTAAAGAAGAGAGATGGAACTCCTAAGACTGACCTAAGTTGCGTATGAGAATCATATATCTACGTTTGCAAGTGGCTACCTAATATCTTATTTTGACACTTTGAAAAATACCTGCTATATACTATGCAAATAAAATCAGTACTACTACCACTAAATTTAACTAAGTGCAAATTATGTAAAATGAAGCAGCTAATGTCAGAAAAGGTAGAGGAACAAAGAACCTGACCACCAATTTTAGTAACACTACAGAAGATGGCTTAACTTAAGAGTTTCTTGTTTTACAAATTATGCAAATTTTTTTCACTCTGATGATTGTAAGAAATTACGTATGAAATGGGATTTCCTAGACACACCATAGACTGATAAGCAATACATTTATTAGCTGTAGTGAAAATGTCAATAAACATGTCAGGACAATTTAAATCGAGGAATATATTTGCTAAAAATGTGTACAATTGTCTTTGCTTAAGTATATAAGTCTAATTAATATTATGAGACTCACTGGAGGATTTCAGTAAAAGAATGAAACTTAAAGTGGTCATACACTACTCTATAGTATCCAATGGGGCAACCCTGGATGTACAGACAGACTGGAGAACAAAAAGCTGAAGAGCAGCACTGCAGAAAAGGACCTGGGGGTCCTGGTCAATGGCAAGTTGAATGTGAGCCAGCAGTGCCCTGGCAGCCAGGGGGATCAGCCCTGTCCTGGGGTCATCAGGCACGGAATGGCCAGCCAGGCAAGGGGCAAGTGCCAAATTCTGCACCGGTTGGGGGCAACCCTGGATGTATGGATGGATTGGGAATGAAAGCTGGGAGTCCTGGTCTACGGCAAGTTGAATGCGAGCCAGCAGTGCCCGGGCAGCCAGGAGGGCCAACCCTGTCCTGGGGGCAATCAGGCACAGCCAGGCAAGGGAGGGGATTGTCGTGCYCTGCTCTGCTCTGGGGCAGCCTCACCTTCAGTGCTGACGACTGGTTTGGGTGCTRTAATATAAGAAAGATAAAAAGCTCTTAGAGTGAATCCAAAGAAGGCAACCAAGATGGTGAAGGGCCTTGAGAGGAAGCTGTATGAGGAGTGGCTRAGGYCACTYGSTCTGTTCAGCCTGGAGAAGAYTGASGGGAAAACTCATTGCAAACTACAGCTTCCTYAAAGGTGAGGGGAGGCAGGTACCAATCCTTTTACTCTCTTTCYCTTTCACTGATCACTTTTCCTGCCCACTGACAGGACCCAAGGAAATAGCATGAAGTTACAATCAAACAATTCTGTTTCTGATCTATGTTCATCTAGTCCAGAAAACCCTTTTACTCCACTTGTCACTTACTTTTCACCAGGATTCTTTGCTCTTCAGCTGCATTTATGACACACCTGAGTCACTGTCCTTTTTTTTTCTTGATGCATCAAGTGTGTCARTTCTGAACTATTTCCCAAGAAAGCTCAGTTCTAGCCATAATCTGTGCAGACTCGAGTCAGTCTCTGGACTGCTAATCTCAGGATTTATTTTAGCTTTGGTAGCACTCATATAACTGACATAATATGACAGAAGAACATAAATTAAAATAAATAAATAAAAATTTGCAGCATGTAACATCTTTCAGTAACCCTAACTTAAAAAAAATATGAACATAAAAAAATATAGGTTTAACAAAGATACCCACAATTAGCAGTAATTAACAGATCTGGAATAATTTACACAGATATGACTAAATACATTTGCTTCCCAGGTTTTTATCTCCTCCCTCTACTTTTAAGCATAAAATTATCTTTTCTTGTAGGCTGCTATTTCAGATCAACAACAAATATTTTAAACTGAAGTAATATTTAACAAAGCAGGAAGAAGGGGGGATTTAAAGGTTAGTCTAAATATTTTCTCTTTAAKTCATTCATTACTGCAGACCAAGCACATGTACAGATGACATGTTCAGCATTGAACRAGATATTGTCAAATCAGTGTTTCAGACCTTTCTGACACACTGCTTTTAGCACCTTTTCAGGTTAGAACATTGAAAGGGCTCAGAACATTTAACCACAGGATAGAAAATATTCTTTTTGGAAACCACAATTTAAAATACTTTCATTTTCTTCTTCACATATATATATTCAGTTTTTACTAGTCTTATTGTCTCTCCTATACAGTTTGAATCAGGAAATACACATCAAAAGCTACATGAAAAAAATTACTACATGACAAAATTCTCTGAATTAACAGTTATGGAAACAACTTATTGTATGCAAAGTAAAACAAATCTGTCTTYATGGAGGACTGTCAGAATACACAGTAACTTAGTGACTAAATAAGGGATGAGTCTCACATATTGACACTTTGTTGCAACCACGCAAATCACTCACTATGCTTATCTAGAAATTGGCTAGTTCTGTATCAATGAGGAGTTCTCATCTCATCTGGTGTTTTCTAAATTTGTTGTGGATTCTCCAAATGAGAAGATACATCTTCYATTCAATGAAAAGCAAAAATAATTTAACTGATAAATTTTTCAACAGTTTTGTAAAAGAAATATGCTTCAATTTTACATAAAAGCTCAGAATTAGTCAATATGTCTGTCTTTCCTACTACCACTTACTTAAAGAGTTCTTCTCTAGACAGCTCATCTTCTTTACAAGAACTGACAAAAGTGGTTGTAGTGTAAGAACTGGGTCTCGTTATCGCCACACACAAAGAAGGCATCAATGAGTGAGGAAAGCTCAGGCTGATGTGAGTACTAAAGCAGTTCTATTGCTATGAAGTTATCAGAATAGTTTCCAGAGACTACAGAAAGGTTTAAAAATTTTCTCATAATTACACAAGCATGAACTAACAAATCAAACTAATACACACTGAGATGTGCAGTTTTTTCACTGAACAAAATTAAGTGAAAGGAGTTTGCTCACTATAAAAAGCAGTAAATTCTTAYCATGCTAAAAAAAATAAAGAAATTAAAAGGCTTGTCATTTTGCAAAATAGACTGATTTAAGTTATGTGTAGATTACACATTTCTCTTCCAGTGTCTCACTATATGTAATAATGCAAATTTAAATAACCCAGTGCCTTACTGAACAGTAGTTCAAGCAGCATGGATTTCAAAGGGTGAAGAAATACTCAATTTTATTATAATCACAATCTTTTTGTCCAACAAAAGCTTGTTCATTCGGGGATTTTACTGAAGCAACTCTCGAGTTTTTCTATGAGGGAAATTCTTTCAAGTCTTGTATCTCCAAATCAGCCCAGTGATTATCTTCATTCTAAATTAAAAACTCTTTATGTCTTTTTATGCCAGTCTGTATTATGTATTTCCATAAAACACAGAATTAATACAGTGAGGAGAAAAAAAAACATGAATACTTGTTTTGTAAGATCATCTTCCTGTTATTGAAACTGYACTTTCCCTCAATTTTTCTAACAAATTAAAAATCTTCAAATTTTCAAAATAATGTGAATAAGTGGGTTGCTTCAGCTGTAATATGCATCAAATCCAGAAATGACTGAACAGAACATTCCTTTAGAAGTCTGGAACAGATACTACTCCCCAGTTTTCAATTTCTTAAAAATTCTTCATTTGCTCATAAAGCTTTTTCTAAACTTAAAAGAAAATGAACAAACAAAACAAAACAATAACCCAAACAAAACCAACAACACAAATMTAAGACCTGAAAATCAAAATAAACTCATTTGTGTTTCCTGTCAATCTGCATTATTTGTTTTCCTTCGTTTTCTTCTGGTACTTAAAAGGCTATGAGATCTGCATGGCCTACTTTCACTGCCATTTAAGGAAGGATTCATGTCATCTACTTTGAGGGTGTCTGCATCTCAGCTAGTTCCCTTATGTTCTACAGTGAATAGGGAACAACTGGTCACTTTTAGTACCCAATTTATGTAACTTATTTTAGATGTCTGTTTCAAAATGAAACAGTTTACTCACCTGGGAATGTCCATTTATCTCCACTGACTGCAAGGGAGAGAAGTCTAAGCAATGAACTTAAATTTAGACACCTTCATTTATTTGGCCAGATGAAACCCAGGCTTATAGTCCTTCCAGATACAATCTCTATTTCACATACCCAATGRGCCTTTTGCTTTTAAATCCTGTATAATAGAACCTTGTTTCCTGACAAAGGTCCACTGTGCTACTCCCTGAACCACTCAATAGTAATTTGCTTGTAAACTCTGTAAAAGATAGCACTATTCCAACACTGACATGGTTTGCTTTCTCTTGCCTGTATGTTTTTGATTCTGGTATTAGACCATCATTGGTAGCTTAATTTCCACTAAAATCTRGGAAGATCCAAAGTTGGCCATTTCCCTCATTTTTTCAGTTTCCTAAATTTTATGGAAGTTGTTGCACTATCGATTCCATGCCTTGATCTGGGGTTTTTTTGATGTCCTTTTCAAAGGGCAACCCATTAGGTTTTGTTTCCTTTTTAATTAGTTTCACCCTCTGAGCTACATTGCAGTTAGGATAATTTTGGTATCTTCAGCTGYAAGGATGTCAACCTAAACCATATTCTCTTCTGTACTTCACAGCTTTCTTACATCTCCTCAATTTATAAAATTCTTGCAATCTTCTTGATGTTACATGCCAACAGTTTAGTTYTAGATGAGATGACTCTTACACAGGTGCCCTTCATTTGGAAAAGTCCTTCACATAATGTTTCTTCCACAAAATGCTAAAAACCTTTACATATGAGCTTCTGAGTTTTAAACATTGGGTTGATGAGCAGAACTAATAGCCAACAGCAATAGCTTTGTATTTATTTCCATATTTCTAACCTGTTTTGGGTTTTGGACAGGTTTCTTTTGGAATCATTTACACTAAAATAATTATTCAATTCCCAGACTGGCATTTSCTAATCCCTTTGCAGGACACAGATTATCTGCTATCCCTCAAAGGACTGACAGACGGTTACTAACAAGCATTTTTAATTAAAATTGCTGTTATGTGGCAATTAACAAACAGAAATAAGTCCCTGATACAGCTAAATCTCAGTAACCCAATATGAGGTTGTTCAAGTATAYCACAGCTCCCATTTTGGTAACAACTCTTCAACAACAGTGGAGTCAAAAAACAGATTTAAAACAACAAAAAAAAAATTAATTCAAGGCCTAGGAACAAAACAAAGGGTTTTYCTTGCTTGATTCCCAAGAGAAGCACTACAGCCACTTATTGTTTAAAGTATTAATGCTTCAGAGACACATTAAAGACTCCATCAATATGTAAACCACTTGCACTGTATCATTTGTAGCTTTGCTTGGCATTTAGTTTCATACACAAAAACCAAGGGACAAAATTGTTCTTCTTGCGTGTTGATATTTTAAATTTGAGGTACATCAGACATAAACCTGGCATTCTTCCAGTTTATTTCAATCTGGTCACACTAGGGAAAATATGCTTAGGATTTATCCTCCCAATAATTCTCACAAGAATCAAAGCTATCTCTCCAAATGAATTGTTAGCAACAAAATTCACTATCCAAGGTCAAAAAATATTGCTGACCGCATATGAAAACTTTTTAAGGAAACTCATGAACAAAGACAGTAACCTTGATATTTTTCATTTACATGCTTTGATAAATCCTGTTTGGAAGCTCAGACAAGTTGTATTTTCAATTACACAATCTGCACAGATATAATAAGCAAATTGCATTGATTTCAGACGTGTTGTATGGGGCAAATAATCTGAGAGCTTTTTTCCATACCTAGCACATTGTATTTCAAGCCTAATTTATCTACATTAAATCTGGTGCTACCTTTCTTGACTACAAAGTGACAGCAAGTGGAAGGAAGGGACTGTACTACTTAYTGCTTGAGTAAGTTCCTATCACAAAGTTTATTAGAGACAATCCTCAAATTTCCTGGTAAGAAAGTTTAGCTTCCCTGTCGAGACAACTAACACTACAGGCCCAGAAGGTACATAAGAAGCAAGCCTGACAGAATGACTATGACTGTGATAACCTATTCAYAGCAGTATAATGTCAGCTTTTAGCTACCACCATTACAAATCTCTAATACTTTGATTTATATATATATATATACATATATATATAAAACTTTTCAGGCTTATTCCAACCTGAGGTTCGATAGAATTCAGTTATTTATGTAATGATAGTTCATCTTTCATACACAATTTTGAAACAAGGTCATTAAAGACTATAAGTAAGAGTTCTAGGTATGCTGGGATTCCAGGTGGACTTTGAAAGCTGTCTCAAACTAGTCTATTTTGTAACCTAGGAATTCCTTTCCACCCCCATATCTCAGTACCACTTATGCAATATCACAGTGCTTCCCTGCCTGAAAGAGTTGTTWGGAAAACACTCACAAATTTAAGTGAATTTAAACATATTTTACTTTAATGAAATTGGCTACATGTGCATTAAGATGGCAAGCAAGGTGAAAGAGGCATATCCAAAATCAACCACGTTTGCAGACAGATGACTATGGACATGATGAGACAGAAAAAGAGGATGTGAGCCCTACTACACCAATTAGCCAAACCATTGCTAAATTACAGGCATCAAAATAAAGCTGGCATTGGAAGCTGTAACTGCCCACTTATCCACTGACAGTCATGAAAAAAAAYTGTGTATGCAGTACCTCCTGTTCTGCAATTTCTTCTTGAGAAACTAATGAAGGTGATTCTGCTTCCAAAACTGCCAGGTCTTTCAAAAACTCACAGTATGTACAAAAGTATCAAGGAGTATCACACTGTCTCTTTATTTTCCAAGGTACAGACACTTGCATGTGGCTATACAGTCCTGCTAAGTACCTTCTAAAAAGTAAACTTGTGGTCCTAGAATTGCTGAGAAGGCATTCAAAAAGCACTAAAACTCACATTTATCTAWGCAATGCAGCTGTCCTGTGAGTAAAAAATGTAAAAGACTTCTGCTGGAAAACATTATCTCTTCTAATTTAACACTGAAAGATCTGAAGAACGTGAAGACTGCAGTGCTACATTAACTGATGCCACTTGATCTCAAAAATAGCTCATAACCTATTACAATGGCTGGTTATGATTTTGTCATGCATTTTAAGTTCATCTTCAATACTTAATATAGACTTCATGAGTTAATATATGATGCTATATTCTCTAGCTTTCTAGAGAATTTCTTTACATTTCTTCATAATTTAGTTGCTTCACATGCTGTGGAAAATTCAAYAGAATGGAAAAACCATTATGACTATTTCCAGGCTACACTGCTATGTGCCTAATGAGAAGCTTAAATTTAATTTTCTCAAAATCCAACATATGTAGTACAAAAAGTCCTTGTCGGTCTTTTAACTATAATTGTACTCTGCCCACTTATAAGAGTGTCTAATTAGTCATTACTCACACTGACAGAACACATCCCTTATCCTTCAGAACCAAATATGACACAGCAAAATATTTTAGGCATGTGTTGTTAACTATGTATTTTTGATAAACTCAATATTCCAGGAACACAGCCATCAGAGACCAAGAGATTCTGGTCTCATTTGAAATTGTTTGGCAAGATGGAAAAGGTTAGAATGAATCTTTTTATTGCCTCCCATCAAGATCAACAGATAAAAATCTACAGCAATGTTGAGCTCAGACYATTCACAATTAGAAATAGGATTTCTACCCATTATTTCTTTTCTTTGGAAAGCAAATAGAGTAATGAAGAAATTAGCATGAATGTTTATGTCTGGCATCTAGCAGAGCTGAGTAATTTGTAGAGTGCAGAAAAGTGAAGATTGGCTGATGGGTCTAATTTGGACTTGTTTTTACACTTCAAGTAATTTTAGCTAAATTGTTTGGATACAAAAATCTAAATGTTTCATTTTCCAAGTGTTTAGTTTTTCCAGAACCTCTTACAAAAACATTCACACATACTATCATTTCCTTAAAAGATGCAATTCTAATGAATAAACAATTTGTCTGTCAGGAAACTTTGTTTTGAAGCAATATGACTTACAGCCCAAGACTGAGAAGTGTGGAAAAACTTTGATTTGTGATAGAAACTAAGTTTACAACAAAAGGTGGCCAAGAAATTCTTTGCTATGATGTGTAAATCATACTACTGCACTTTCAGTAGTGTTGCCAGTACTGTCCAGTCTCACAAAGTACCATTGTCACTGTTGGAGCAATTCCAGAGAAGGGCTACAAAGATGACCTGAGGGCTGGAGCACCTCTCCTACAAACACAGGCTGAGAGGTTGTTCAGCCTGGAGAAGAGAAAACTTTGGGGAGATCTTGTGCCTAGAGGGGGCCTACAGAAAAGCTGGAGAAAAACATTTTATGATGGCATGTAGTGACAGGACAAGGGTTAATGGCTTTAAACTGAAAGATCAGAGCAGATAGGAGGTAGAAGTCTTKGACTTTGAGGATGGTGAGACATTGTAACAAGTTGCCCGGGGGAAATTGTGAATGCCTGGAAGTTTCAGGGCCAGGCWGGAYGRGGTTTTGAGCAGCCTGGTCTAGTGAAAAAGTATACCTGCTCATGGCAGGGGTKTTGGAACTAGAGGTTCCTCAAGGTCCCTTAAAATCCAAACCATTCTATGAGTCCATGTACATTTGGATCTTTCATACAACTGTATCAGGCACAAGAGAGGTAAAAATCTTTGTAAAACATGCAGGCCCTGCAGTTTTTGTGATTTAAAAAAAAAAAACTGTCTTACTCGCAAAGTTTTCCCTTATTTTTAAACAGATTTCTACTAAAATCCTGTGACACGCATTTACAATAAACTTGAATTCCCTTTGGACTGCCTGATTGGTACAGTTTGCTAACAGCCTAAGCCTGAAGTACTCCGGGCAGATCTCACTTCCTTCACACTGCTTGACTAGCTCTGAAAAGGTATCTGGAGCATCTAGTTTCCCCAGGTGCTTACACAAAACTGTAAGAAAAAGGGAAACATAATTCATGCTGATRTGCTTTTGGCCACTGGTCTAACCCAATGTGAGCATTTTAGATGTTTTACCATATCCTTTTGAATATAGTATCTAAAGTCACAGGCATTTATCAAGGTGCAGGAATATATATATATGGATATATACAATATTATATACTCTGATTTATACTTATTTTCTTGTTAATTCATATCAGTTGCTTTGCTTTTTGTGTGCTAGTTAACATCTAGTTTTCAAAGAATTGCATGTCATAATCTCATGCTTTCATTATCATGTGATAACTGTCAACAGAAACCCATCATTTTAGATACAGAGCCAGGATTCCTTTATTCTGCCATGTGCAGCACCTTAATTTAACTATACAGATTTTCATTCTATTTCAATTCAATAAAGTGCCCTGGCAAATTTTCATTGTTGGTGCTACCTGACCTACCTAGCTAGTAAGTCAACATCAAATTGAAACATATCACTGCTTACTGGGGTTTTTTTCCATATTATTTATGAATATATTGAAAAGCCTATGTTCAATAAAGACATTGCAAACTTCATGGGAAACCATTCTTCACTGATCAAAGCACCATGCATTTTAATCAAGTATTTATCCTTGCAAACTTAAACACAATARCTATTTGTTTTCCTTTATAGCCTCTGGTAAAGTACCAGAGTTAATATCTTTTATAAATTCTGGCCAAATGTATTAATTAACAGGATTCACATAACAACCAATTTTCTCAAAGCAGCACCATAAATCCAAAATGAAAAATTTCCTTTTACAACAGCCATGATTGTTTGTCCAAAAGCACATATTTACCCATTCATTCATTAATTCTACTATCCACTTAATAATCAATAATGAAAAGGAAAAATCATGACTTCAATGCATTCAGATGGTAGTAGGAAGAGTTTTTGTTTTGCAATGATCAATTACACAAAATGATGGAGGCAACTGAATGTTTTCCTAAGAATAACTGAAACACCACAGTTATATCAAAAAGTGCTTTATTTTCACATACAATTTCTTTTGTCTGTAYTTCTGTCTAAAGATTATGTTARACATTTGTAACAACTGCATAAATGGCCTGCATTAATGAACAGACATTTCAGTCATTTATAAGAGTGCAAATATTTTAGCCCATGAAATCATTATGTAAATTAAACTAATTTYCACCACAGCCATTCAACTTCAAACAGCTGCACAAGCCAGGATTTTTCCTTTTCWAAAGAAATCTGCATACTATTGTGCTTTGTATCACAGTTATGCAGCACCAGTATTGTCCTTTACTGGCASAAAAGAGACCTTGAAGCCATGGTCCATATTTTAGGTGCTTGCTGTGATGCTCACCTTACCATCTGTTCACATTAATCTCTTGAATGAATCCACTCAAAAGCATGCCAAATATAATCAGATTTATGGTAAAAAATATTTGTAATTAAAGGCAGAAAGGAGCACTTGATCACAAGAAGTAGTGAAGTTCTATGTACATCTTTAGTCAGTCACCTTTAAGCTGTCTATTAACATAATAGACAGTTTTTCTTCTATAGAAAACACCCACTTGACAAAGTGGACAAGATAATCAGGCTACTATATTAGCTCTGTGACTCTACAGAGAAAGAGCATGTCTTGGCCTCTCCATTTCTGTCTCCTTCTTACCACTCACTACAGCAGACTAGAAAAACATCCTACGTCTTTGGGAAGAGTATTAAAATGCTATTACTTAATGAACACTGCTGAAAACAACACAGGGAGTGTCATAGATTCTCAACACCAACAACATCATAAAATTATAGAATAGYCTGAGTTGGAAGGGACCRAAAGGTCTTCTAATTCCATTGCCCTACAATGAGTAGGGACATATTTARCCAGATCAGGTTGCTCAGAACCCCACCCAAAYTGACCTTGACTGTTTCTAGGGATGAAGCATTTATCCCCTCTCTCAACAATCTGCATAAGTGTTTYATCATTGTACAAAACATCCTTCTTATATCTAACATAAATCAACCCTCCTTGAGATAAAAACCATTACACCTTACCCTACTGTAACAGACCCTGCTAAAAAGTTAGCTCTCATCTCTAAAGATCCCCTTTAGGATCTYTGAAAGGCTGCAATAAGGWCTCCYTGGAGCCTTCTCCRAGYTGAGTGACCCCAGCTCTTTCAGACTGTCTTCATAGGAGATGTGCTCCAGCCATCTGATCATCTTTGTGGCCCTCCTCAGAACTCACTCCAACAAGTACAYGTCCATCTTACACTSGGTGTGYSAGAGCTGGATGCAGCRCTTCAGGTGAGGTCTCACCAGAGCAGAATAGAGACACAAAATCACCTCCCTCAACCKGCTGGTCATGATTCTTCTGGTGCAGACCAGGAATGAAGACTGAGCAAATGAATTTGAGCAGCAAAAAAGGCAGGAAGCCAGAAAAAATAGGGCTACTCCTAGATCTTTAGAATGTACAGCCTCTCTTGTATCCTGAACCCTCTTAAATTATCCTTCCTAGCTCTCTCTCTCCTGGCCAAAATGCACTCTGTAATGATTATGAAACTGAAATTTCTTTCTCTCAAAAGTCTTGAYTCACTTCTAATTATATAAATTCAGCAGTTATAAAAATTGTGGTTACAGATGATAAAATTAGGAGAAATAGAAAATTTAATATAGAGAAGTTGTAAAATAAGTAGGAACCAAAAAGCTCAGTGAAAGAAGGTTCCTTCTTCATGTAACAAAGTTTTAATCTATTATCTGTTAAAAAAAAACCACAAAACAGCAAATTGGTAAAGTGCTTTTTYATTGAAGACTAAGCCATATGGTAGAAATATATGACTAAGCAGAGACCCATATAAGGGCACAAACGTGTTAAATATCAGCTATATTTGGTACAGCCATAAATTTCAGCACCTTGCACCTAGCCAGGTGGATGAACACAAGCAGGTGCAGATTAGAAAGCAGGACAATATAATACCAAAGTCACATTTAGAGATCACACAAACACAAGTACGTAACTCTGACTTTAATTTAAAAAATGGGTTTCTGGGTTTACTAAAATTTCTGATACTTGTTATGATATTTGATTCTGATGAATTCTAAAACTTTGTATCACTTTAATTTTCTAATTACAAGACTARTCCCAATAGAAAATTAGGCAATCACTAACACCACATTTACATTCATCTGTTTCTCCTTCTCAAATAGCAATAATASTTTATACTACAATCAACAGGTTTAAAAATTTTATTTTTTATAAAATAAATTCTTCAATTTTATTGCATAGGCATCCAGCCATGTCAAAAATTATGATCTCACTCCCTTACATATTTGAAGCAGGTTTTAAAGGCGCCACACTGTCCTGAACAAAGCTCTCTAACCCACGCTCATAAAATGAATGTCGCATAACATTTCTAAACTGGGCCTATACCTATTTCAGGGACATCAAATAGGTCAAATAGGTCAATAGACAAGGCCACATTAAAGCATCATCTTCCACATCATCTATCTTTATMCATTTGGCCAGCAAATTCAAATGCAATTCAGAATGAGGATGACAAATTATTCCATTTAGAAAYAGTAATCCAAACCATTTTAACAAAATAAAGGTCAAGTGCCAATTAGTATTACATGTGATTTGTAATGTTACATTTCAAGAGAAGGGAGTAAAATAGAGCTGATGTATTTGTGATAGCTTTTCTCAATATACCAACTTGCATGAATAGAAGGMTAATGATAAGGAGCAGGACCAGGCACTAAATAGTTACTTGTGCAAAACTATAAACAATGGCAAATCTATCTCTGCCCAGAGAGCTTACAATGCAAATGATATTATTCTTTGCAAATGAAATACAGAAAAGAACAGAAACAAACAAACAAGCAGAAGCATTTAGATTGATAAGAAGCACTCTCAATTAAAGGGACTTTAAATATCCTGTGCAAGTTTCCTGAAAYGCTAAACTCAAACTGATGCAGTGTAGCACTTGTCAGTGAAGGCATTTTACCCCTGATTCTATAAAACAAACTATAACAAATCAAATATTTGTTTGAACTCTATCCCAAACTATGTGTGGTTGACAGTTGTACCCTCCAAGCCCACCAGGCAGCAGCCAAGTGATTAATCACAGTTATCAACTTAGAATTGTCACTGCCTCTTTTAAATACCCTCCTCCAAASTAATGAGAGAGGTTATCTGAAGCACTACTACAGTAGCATTTRTTGCTGAGAAGGGACTATAATTAGCTTGTAAATTGTTTTAATGTGTTTGATTAGCCTCTACATAAAACAGGTCATCTGAAATATTTCTTCCCTGTTTTAATACTTAAATTATTTTTTCCTTGGGATCGTTACAGACAGCATGTGCAGGGACACTTTAGTTGTATGAGTTAGCTTTTACACTGCTTGCTATTCAGACTAGAATTTTCCCTGCTGAGCATCTATTAAAAACTGATTCTTTTTCTTTAACTTTCCAATTAAAATTGCTCAACTATTATTGGAAACCAGGTAGAGGTAGAATATATTATTCTCCCAATACTATGATGTTCTTACAATGATTTCACTGACAAATTTAAATTACCCTTTCTTTTGAACTAGATCTTCAAATCTGTCCAGAGATTAAATTCCTATAAATTTATAATGTCTTCTGAGCTCACAAGACCCTATTTCTATACTGCAAAGTATCAAATCTTTAGAGACTGCTTTTTTSCCTCTGTTGAGGTCACCTACTTTACCCTAAGATAATCTTGTTTATATTGAACACATTCAATCCCCATGTAGAACCAGTATGGTTCATCTATTCCCAAAGGAAATCTGGGCACATTTACCAGCTTTTTTGACTCTCCAAATTAAACTAATCATGCCAGAAACCAGTCTTTGATTCAATATTTTCTATAAATAATACACTGAGGACTATGTGTATCATGCTAGGTTATTAGCATCMTGACCCACTTCAGGGCTATCAAGCATTCAACCTTTTTCTGCAATGGCTCCCCATGCCTGGTATTTGATGATGCAGAGGTTCAGCATGAGAACCAAAATCAAGCAGGATGTCTCCCCTGTACTTTCAGCACCTCCACCAAAGGCACCTAGGGAAGTCAGACAAAGTAACAGTAGCTTGTCTTGCTGGGAGCTGGAAACAGAAGTAGACCAGATAATAACCTGGGGCAAAGGTGCGGAGACAACAGAAAAACATGATGAAAAGACACACAGAAAATTGTCTTCACAAGTTTATATACTCCTTCTCAGAACACAGCTTGGGCTTGCCAAGCATGAAAACTAATCCTATGGCACCAATTACTAGCAAAAGCCACTAGCAAAGTTAATGCCTCATCTTTCCATGCTGTTGCTTACACAGCCCAACACTAGCTTGCAATTACTAAACAGCTTGATATTCTTTCAACACAATAACAGACAGCAACTAAAACCYAGGCTTGTATTTCTTTCATAAACAATAACTTTTTTTTGGTGAGAAAAGTCAACTGTCTAATATCAATGGTTACTTTGTTCTTCTCAATATTTAACTGTGGTCTGTAAGGAAACAAAATAAAGACATCACAGTATCTTCCTATTATTTCCAACACTAATGTCAATTTGATTGGCCTGTTTGTTCAGACAACTATCATATTAACATATTTCTTTTAAAAGAATGTATTGTTGTGGTGTATTAAAAAATGAAAGTGTTATTTTGAGTCTTTCTCAACCGTATTTAGTTCATTTCAATCTTAGACTCCACACAATTTTGTTGAAATGTCAGTCCTCCTCTTCCTTTCTTTCTTTCTTCCCCAGACCAATCTGAAGCTTACATCTTTTCATACAGTATCTTATCTCTCTCCATTAATTCAGAAGGTCTTGCTTACTGAAAACAGCACTGCTCCAGAAATTTCATTTTGTTTGAATGAGTTTTCCCACATCTCTAACCATTTCCCTTTGTATTTTTTTTCTTGGCTATTTTAGGACCTAGATTCTCAGGAAGTATCTGTATAGGATAATGGCATGTCAAGATTAATCCTCAGCCATAACACTAAATACACACATCACCTGTAAAGGATTTTACTATCTTGAAAAGATCACACTATCACTTTCTAGCTTGCAGCTTTGGTTGACAGGAGGTTGTTTCCTGTTACAAGGAAAACAGTAATCAGATCTCAGAGTAGGAGCAACCACTGCTCATATAGAGGGACTTCATCTGGTGGTGGTGCAGAAATTTGAGATGAAAATTAATTTAYKTTGGCCAATACTGTGATGGCAGGATCAAATCTGARCATTCCAGTGGTTCCACYGTTACAACAAATTATTGAAATATATCTACTTTTACAAATACCATATCATATTACAGTCATCAAAAAGAAAACACACTGCTCCCAGAGCCTACAGAGTCTTCATMACTGGAAGTTTTTAAGGATAGGTTAAACCATTCCTCACAGTGTGTTAATTCTACTTGGAGAAAATCCAAGGGACACATGGGCAAGAGACCATCACTGTAGAYAGGAAGTCGAAATCCAGCACACAAGCATTMATGTGTGTGTGTGCACRTGTGCATGTATGACTAACAGAAGTCCAGAAACATCCAATGAACAAGGAATTTTGATTCCTCTGCTCATCAYACTGGACACAAAGCTGCAGATTGCTTGTCCTTCCTTCTGCAGGCAGCAGYCTTGCACTGGGCACCCAATGGACAGTTTYATTGCTCAGAAAAAGGTRTTTAGAGCACTGGGRTGARCTACACAAAGCCACTTTGGCTAAAGTAGTTTGCCTCCAGGGCAAATGTACAAATTAATACCCTGTTAAGCTGAACTACACTCCAACTACATTATCACAGATTTAATGATCTTTGCAAAATAAAGTTATATCATCCAGTGATAATGATCTCCACATGAAGTAAACATGCTCAACATTTACAATAATTTATCAGCTTTCTGTAATTTCCTGCCACTCTTTTTTCAAAGTCTCTGCCTTTCTTATGACTAGTTAATTTTTAATTTAATGTCAGTGTGGASGTTCAAATTTTGATTTCCTATAGCGTTCCTCATTGTTCAATATCAGTGATAGTTAGATCTTACATTTCCTTTAGTATTTTTGTTTGTTTGTTTTTAGAACTGCAGATTGGCTCACAGGAGGGAAAAAACTGTAACAACATGAATTCAGCTATACAACACAGTGTAATTATAGATAGCCAGTTTCATGTATTAGCACTAATTCCTGAGTCTGGTCTGATTCAAACACTTTGTTTGAGTGGTTGTAACTTTAGGACTTAGAGACATTTCTAATAATTGCCTATGATGTCTTGCCCTGCGGCTATCCAGATGAAATTCCACTGCAATCATGCCATGCCACTCAGCCCACTAAGTCAGCCTGCTGGAACACTTCACAACCTTCCCCGTTTAAGTTGCTGAAATMGTGTTGTGTCTTCTGTAAAATTTGCTACTTCTCTGTTCATCTTCAATTTTCTGGCTAATAATACCACATAAAGTGCTAACATGAGTCCTAGCTAAGAATTGAAGTACACAGCACTACTAATATAAAACTTGAACACACATACTTACTGACTACTTTCCTTCTGTCAGACACTGTCCATTTGAGAAACCTTGCTTCTCCTTTAACATCTTTTGTTTTTCCTAGGCTTTTCTACATAAAAGCTGGAAAAATACTAAAGGAAAGAAACACACATCATTTGGGTAAATTTCCTCACCTTTCCAGTTCATGTTGGAACAGATTTAATGTTTTTTTTCTGATAATTTTCCACCTACAATAGCAGTAAATATAAGAAATACTATTGACAGCTTAATTACTACAGAACAGCTTGWTTTTTCTTGGAAGAGGTGTTAAGATAAGCCTTTCTCACCACTGGAGCCTGCATACAGCAAAAAATTCTCCAGCTTAGACTGATTCCTACAATGCTAAGATAAAGCATGCATGTTTAAAACTGGGAAAAAAGTTCAAGAAAAGACCTGAAGTTTTGGAATCTGCCTACTGTTCCAGAATTTAAGGAAAGAGTGAATATTTTTAAGAATGCTTTGTAAACGACTGAAATGTAAATGACCATCCCCAGGACAAGGGCTAACCTCATCATGGGTTTACATAAGCAGGATTATTCATTGCTAACATATTCCTTATTAGCACTCTCAAGTAGAATTTTAAATTTTCATAGCTGCAAACAGAATTTGATAAATATCATCACATGTGCTGCTGCCAATATGGGGTTGCTCTGTAGGTCAGAATAATGCCAGTAAGATCAAAACTGTAGTGTTGTTACAACTGTAAGGTTTTAAGGAGATAGGTCAAGATTTGGAAGTAGTACTAACTTTTTTTGAATTAAATCATACAGCCTGCAATTAAGATCTTGTATTGGGCCTGTACTCCCAAAAATAYGTGAGGTTTTTTTCTGAACTGATAAAAATCACTACCACTCTCCGTAGGTCTTTCCTTACTGATATGGAAAAAAGATCAAAACAAGAGAGCATAATTCTGAAGAGCTTAGTTTTGGAAATTTTGACAAACTAGTGGCACACATCTGAATGTGTTTCCTGGCTGTTGCTTAGAAGGAATGAAAAATACTTCGTTGTTAAACAAAGACTGAAGATTAGGAAAATGTGGCCCTTCATTGCCTTTTTTATAAATCACGGTGGGCATAGAAAATCTTTCACCACTTCACCACAAAGACTTACAAAATAGTTATTTTTTTAAATATCACTGATACACCTGGTATTTTACTGGCTAAAAAACACCTAAAAACTGCCAGCCTAATAACAGACAGTGTTCATAGTGAAGGAAAGAATACAAAGGCAGGTCAACTCAGATGCACAAATGGAGCTAAAATTTATACCCACATRTGATRATTTAGTAAATTCTATATGTGTATCAGAAAATTTACAGAAAGGATTTGAAAGTACAGAACAAAAATGCTTTGCAGATACACTGAGAAAGGTATGTACAACTGAGTAGGAGGCAAGATATGGAACATTGGGACTAATAAATAAATCCTAACCTTGAGAATGACTGCCTAGAAAATCATGGCATTCAGARGAGCAAGTACTGAGGCCTGCTTAGTTTTGCCAAAAAAAGGTTACAAAACAAAATGGAAACTATGCAACTGAAATAAAGAAACTGGTAGGAAGTATTTTGCAGGCAGAGAAAAAAAAAAGAAAATCAGTTAAAATTTGTCTGAGGCAACATGTTTTTAAGATACAATAGATTCATGGCACTTTATCACTCAGTATAATTTACTGTTTCAAAAGTTCCATTTATTATATAATGATTTTGTAATTTTATATATTTTGAATCCCTGCAGGTTTTCTGATTTATTATATGAAGGTGTGTATTTAACTATAAAAAACATGGTGGGTGCTTGGCTCCAGTACCAAGGAAATGGATGAGTAAAATCTAACAGAACTATCCTGCAGACCTGGTTTCTGTAAGCAGTCATGTCCCTTTAYAGCATGTAGAGTAGGAATGGGCTCTAGTGACATACAAAAGAAACTCTTAGTTTGATTATGCCAGTATTAATTATACAATACAATAGCTCCTCTGAGAAGAATAGAATTGTTGTAGCTTGTGAAATATGTGCATATCTTTTACTACTGAGAAGCACTGCAGAAGTGTAATAATTAAATTAACAAATTAGGTTTGCTAAGCACGTAGCAGGATCTAGGTTTATGGATAAGAGTGAATGAAATTGTAAGATTAAWAAGTAATTTCACTTTTTAAACTGAGACCTTTGTCATATATGGCCAAAAGCATCCTATTTTTGAGAATTTAGTCCAACACTGAGCAAGTCAGGATATTGCAGATTTTTCTGTTGTTGTAAAAGACTAAGAACAATGTCATTACTAATACTTATTTTTCTACTGTCTSTATCTTATTGCAGACACATTTTCTTTCATATTGTTGCCAAAAGCTTAAATCACTTCTTCACAGCTATAAATTTATTGTAACTTGATTTGAAATAACATGGTCCTASATCACTGTACTTCAATAATTTTGAAAATGAACTTGTTCTTGAAAATGCTGTGGTTGACTCCAGTGGGTTTTTTTGTGTAACTTTTTTTGTAGTTRGAGATTTGTTTTGGTCATTTGTGTGTAGTTTTTAACTTCTTTGCTTCATCTCCTGTTTTCACGAATGATTAAATGCAGCAGTGGTGAACCATATTCAAAGTTGCTTTTAAGACTTCAGTAAATCAATAAACTTAAACTTTTATTCATGTGCTCTAAAAGGACAAGATGCAAAGTGGTAACAGTTTTTTGAATTTTGTTGTGCTTGTTGTTTTGTTGTTTGGTTTTTATCAAAATCAAATCAGAATCAAAATAAAGAATATTCCTAAGAACTATGAAACATGCTTTTTGGCAAGTTGTCTGATAATCTTTCCTAATTCTGGGAAATGTTCTCATCCCCTGTCTATGAATATAKAGCAAATATAGCACTCACATAACAAGTAACATCTTTGTTATGTAACGATGTGACATTTTAAATGAAAGTGAAAATATGCATAGCAAGATAAATATGCAGTGGAAACACCACATGAAGCAAAAGCAGAATCTATTTGCTAGTGAATGGAGGGACGTGTGATGATCAGGCATTTCTAAAAATAATTTGTTGATTTAGCTCATAGGCCTCACTTAAGATTGTACATGAGAAAAGCTAAGCTGATGAAAGTAGTTTGATAAAGAAAACATATTTAATGCTACCTTTCAAAATACACTGCCACTGTCATAGTTGTATTTTTAATATTTTAAATTATGATTTAATTTCACCATTACAAAACACTTTTGCAGACAGAAAACTGTGACATCAGCCGTTAAATCAGCACCCATTTAGTAGATGCCCTTTACAAGAAAAAAAAGTTATTACATAAGCAAAAGTTGTTCTTTCTTAAGTAGCACTTATTGCATAAGGAGTTCTACTCACCGGGGAGCAAATGAGTGGACTTTTTCATCTTAATTACAAGTAAAGGAACTTAGTTCTTGACTGTGTATCTAATATGCTGTGTAATTGTTTATTATGACAAATTGCTCAAAAATTATTATCTTTCAAGAAAAAAAAATTATTATGGCAATCAATTATCTCAGAAAGTCATACAGTTTCAAAACCAGAACTTCTGCAGGTCATCCTAGAAAATTCACTATTGGCTTCTGAGTTTAGGAGACAGTACKTTTTTTCACAAATGAAGAGAAAGTAACTGCAGAAGAAATATAGCCTGTATCTTATTAGGCTATAGAACACAGAAATCCACTAGGTATGATCACAGCTATTCCATAGAATTGCATTTTAACTTAAAAAGAAAGATCTGAATTAATGTAGAGGTTAGTTTTCTCCATTTCAAAATGCTTTCCTACTTCAAACCACTACACTAATTAGAAAAGCATCAATAAAAGTAAYAAACAAATAATCATCTACTATTGGTTTTGAATAATCTTCAAATATTGACCTAATAGAAAAGCATGAAGTTAAATCTGTGTAAAGGGTTTGGTATTTTGAAAACAACAAGATAAAGTGTCATGTTTTTATCTACCTACATGGAAATGAGGATGTAAATATAGGGAGGCTATTCCAGTTTGCTGCTCATTATCATTCTTGAAATGACCAAGTTTTATTTCAGATAGCAAAAAGCAGCAAAGGAAAAGGCTGCTTACCACCCTGGAGGCATTTTCATAGTGAATTGCTTTCTTCTACCAACTTCAATGAATTGGGCAGTAATGCAAATTGTATCCTTCTCATCCAAACTACAACAAAGGAAGCTTAAGGTGTTTCCCCTCTTACAAGGGCATTTCTTACTTTGATATCTACGTGATTAGCATGGCCATTTCTGTATTTCAATATCTCTGCAAAACACATGCTGCATATAAAAAGTAATTTGAAATACTYGACAATAACAAGCTCTGATATTTCAGTCTAATTATTTTATGAATATGTTTTAAGTAACAGGTACTAAATTTTGCTATTAGTATTATTCTGGAAATGTAGACTAAAACTAAATACCACWCTGCAGAAAAAGCCTAACAAGTTACTGAATCCAGTGGGATCAGATTAACACAGAACCTTCCTGTGCCTTCCTCAGTTTTCCAATACATGAAAAACCCCACAGCTCATGTGACAAAGCAGCTGGCTAAATGCAGATTTAGCTGTCATGCAGAAATCTGTGTATGACTGAGCTCAAGACAAGAAGTGGAAAATAACTCTTCAACAAAGTTTTTCATTGCAGCTATCTCCTTTTAAGAAGTGAAAACCAGAAATTCCTGATTATTGTATAGATCCATACCGTTAATTTTCTCCCCATTGTTTTTAAAGCACATAAAGTCAGCAGCTTSTTTGTGAGGATATAAAGACATCTTTTATTTTTACAGAAATCAGCCAAATTTGAGATTGGCATTAATCCCCAGAAACTGGAATGATGCTTCTATACTGCTAACAACTGTTCATTGTCCTATGACTCCTATGATATTTAGGAAAACAAAAGTGCAACAATACATCACATTGTTAGTCTTATATGTTAATTGCAATACCTTTGGTTCTCATCAAASRAAGAGTGGAAAGGATTTCACTGCATGTTAAAATGTGTTAAGAATATACAAAGAATGAGGAACATTTCAGGTGAAAGACAGTAGTAACAGCAGAACAAATAAATATAAATATATAAACACACTGTATATATGTCTATATAATATTCAATTGATCATCAATAAACTCTGGGGAARATGTTAGTATCTGATCTTGCAATAAGATACACTGAAATATCTTCTAATTAAAGCACTGGGTACACAAAGTCATAAAATAAATTATAATATGGTGTGACAACTTGCAATAATGGAAAGGTGTTGGCTGATTTACAAACTGCATATTTTCCAGCAGAAAACTAAGAGAAAACTCCTTGAATTCTAAATCTCAACAGGATAAGTCAAGAAAAACATCTCATATTTTGAATTCAGTAAAAATGAAAAGATAAAAGCACTTTTCAACAAAGTAAACTTTCAGTTTAAAAATTTCTTTTAAAAAAAAAGGCTTAAAAACTGCATTGGAAATAATAAAATTACTTACTCTCTAATTTAAGGAATATCAAAGAAAATTCCAAGTGAAATCAGAGAGCATGGAGAAATAAGCTCCATTTATTTCACTGGGGAAGTCCATATCTATCCTCACACACCAAAGACTCAAAATGAAACAATGCTTTAAAATCTTAAAGGTAAATACAAATGCTTACAGCTTTAAACATTAAGAAAATATGTCAGTCTGAAATGTGTGTATTGTATTTGCTGAACAACATATTTCCATAACTTTTAAAATTAAATTGYAAAGTAATAGCAAAAATCAGCCTCAAAGTCTTATACTCAGACAACACCTATTCTGGCCATTGACTATAAAAAAATTCTTAAATTATTACACCATCTTAATCATTCAGTTGGTGTGGGGCAGCATGCAGACTTGACATCTGTTTTCCAAGATCACCATCTAAACAGGATCACATAAAAAAAAAAACTGTTTCTCACAAAGAGCAAATTTACACGGAGGTGAATCACTTATGTATGTTTATAAGACTTAATGTAGCACTGCTGGCACTCCAAAATCTCATATTAAAAAAGAACCAAACTGAAACATACCTCATAGGAGGGTCAATGTTGTCTCTGGAGACTGAAAAATTACTTACATTTAGGTGCAAAATTCCTGAGTGCTGTTTTACATTCATCAGAATTCTCTTCCAAATTTTGAAAAAAGGAAAGCCAATGAATTATAGGTCAAAATTTCTGTAAATCTGAATTTAAGTCCAAACGTCTGAATCTGAATTTTAGCATCCAAATGTCAACTTTTCTATACTTATACTCTCTTTCTATTTGAAGATATATTTTTCCAGAATCTAATTATGTTTTTGGCAGAAACATTTCCCAGAGCATTCTGGAGTTCTGCAGATTTTTAACAYCAGAACTCCTGGCAAAATCTCTATACAGCAGATAAAATTTTAGTAGAAAAAGCAAGAGAAAAAAAAGCAGTAAAAATCAAAATTCTCTCCTCATCTCTTACATAACCAATGTTCTTTGWGCTTGCTTTCTCCTATTTAGCCAAAAATGAAAGATTGTAACAGGGCTGAAAAAGTACCATTTCAGAATGGTGCATTTTCATTGGAAGCAGTTTGAAGTTTCTGCAGTTGATTGTTTCAAWTATTTTTTTCATACAATAAGGTCTTTTGAGAGAAAAAAATTAATTTTAAAAAAATCATTAGATCTTTTTAGTATTTCATCACYCATGCATATAAGTTCTATGAGACTGAAATTTCTGTTAAAACCTCCTTATCACCAAGGTAAACTCATGGAATTCTAATAAACATTATAGAAAACTAAACACTAGAGGCAAAAAAGTTAACATCTTATGTTAAACTGTAAAGAAAGCTGAAGARTTTGTTAAAGAACATATGAAAGGAGTTTGAAATATTCAGTCTTGATCATCTCCTCTGCATAAAAAAACCCCAATATTATGAATCACCAGCATGGAGAATGAGTGAACTACTTCTCRTTTCTCCTAACTAATCTTACAGTATCATCTCATAAAAAGAGGAAATTACTCAGTATTCATGAGAGAAAAACATAATTAACATMGTACATCATATTATAACTTCATAAAAGAATTTTAAAAAGTCAATGTAAGTTCTTCAATAATACTACAAAGTATTCTTAAGAAATATATTCTTAATTTCTGCAAATTGTTTTGTAAGGACTATGGAATATCATTCAGAGAAAACTTAATTCTTAAACAGTATCAGAAGTCTCCAAATTTGTCCTTATGCTGCACAGTAGGTGCATTGCAGGTCTTATGCACCAACCGAAGTCTGGAGGTCTGCAACTTCCTTAAGCAATATAAACCAGTGCTTTTACTGTCAAAAGTGGTTGTCTCATGTGTTGTTGTTTTTTCTCCCTAATATCCAAACTAAAAATCCCTCACTCATCTCTAAATATACGYTTGAAAAGCAAGTAAGAAATCCCCAGTTGAGATCACAACACTTGAGTTGACTGATTATAAATGGGTGTATTGTTAATTTTCCACCTGATTCTAGCTCTAGCTGCAAATTATCCGAGATTGCAACTCCAAGGTTATTGATGAGATTCTCTTAAATTTAGCCCCAAAATATTCAAGGAAAATATACAAAAATATTTTCAAGTTGTAATATTCACTGAGTATATATACACATCTAATATATGTAGGTCTAGTAGAACAGTACTTACCAAAGCTACGGAATTAACGTCTCCATCAAGAAAAGTATAAATATTAGATTTCCAAAAAACAGAAAGAAGTAAACTTTTTGAAAGGGGAAAAAATAAAATTCAGAAATTATTTTCTCTGAGTGTCCAAATCTTGCATTCTGTGGCTCAAGAACAAAMGAAATAATACTTTTTAAAATTACAAGCAATGTAAACCACAAAAAATGTTAAATTGGGAGCAAGGAGGAGATTCAAATGGCATCATTATTCCTAGAAACATCATGGACATTTTGGGCACCAGCACAGGATTGTTTGTGAAGGTCACAGGAGTTCATAAGAAAGAACGTAAGAGGATCACTTACAAGGGCAAGGTTGAGATCACTTACAAATTTGAGAAGCTAAAAAAAAAGGTTTAGATGAGGTCAGAAGTAAAACATTTATTTGTTTTGTTATTGTATTTAAAGACTGAAGACTTGGATTACAGAAGTTGGAAATAAACATGATGGTACACAAGACATTAGATCAAATCCTCAACCAGGTGATCGGCTTTGAGCATTATTTCACAACTGTAGGAGAACAATATATTCAAACCATATAAAAGTTTTTAYTCAAAAGCTTTGCAATAAACTTTAAATACCACAAAATATTTTTTAATGAATGGGCCTTCCTGCTGGATTCATYTGGATGAACATTTATTGAAGCACTAATTGTCAGCCCTACTTTCAGATCTCCATCAGTTCTCATAAATGTCCATATGTTCTTTGGTTTTAAAGTGCAGCTTAAYGACACAGGAAAGTGCAAGCCAATTTATCATCCTTCCTTAACCTTTTGAAAAATAAATTAGTTTTTATGAGAAACAATCAYGGTAAATAAAGTAAAAATCATTTCAGTTCTATCATAATATGGTGTCATTTTGCATTAAGTCTTAATGCAATTGCTTAACTTTGAAATTATTCAAATCAATCACTTATTTATTCCCTGACCTAGAGTTTAGTATCTCTAAAAGGGCAAAGACAAGGACCAACTTCCCAAATAGCTTTATATGTTTGAGATGTGACTACCCACCAGGTACCCACATCTCTCTCAGCAGAGCCACATTTCTACAGCACAACCTCTATTTTCAACATATTTATGCTAATATAAAATTCTTTGTSCTATAGGGATTTATTGTTCCTTTAAAAACCTACACTTACGTGAAGAATTTTAACCAGTATAACTGAATCCACACTAGAGGGTGCTGCTATTTTAATTGTAAAAGGTTTTTACAGATATTGCAGCTTCAGAGAAGTACGTTTTGTAATGTTTCAGAAATGTTTTCTTGCACTCTGGGACAGCAAATTAGTACCAAATGAGAATTAAACTTATCACAGACAGGTTTTTGTGCTGAAGTTCAGGTGTTGTGATGTGCTGCCCTAGACAACCGTACATAAAATAAACACAACCTACTAACTCAGGTGGTGTGTTAGAACCTGTCCTTAATACTTCAAAGCAAAAAAATTCAGATACAGGAGAGCCTTTTTTCCTCCCATCTGTCTCACCATAGCTCAATAGACACATCCCTTTTACATGTCAAGTCTTGTTCCAAATCCAGAAATTGGTTATTATTTGCTATCATAATTGCACATCAATGTTTGTATTTAACATTTGATTAAATAAGTATAGAGAATGAAGAATTTTTAGCATTAGAAAAACAGTTTGTAAAATGAAYGCTGACAGATTTGAMACTGCATAAAATTGTACTGACTMTTCCAAAAACAAAAGGATGTACTACTTCCATGTTGCATTAAGATCGAAAAGGAAAATACACTTTACGAAGTACATACAACTTGAAAGCTTCAAAAAGAATTTTGCCTCAGGCTGCAGAATAGCCTTTGCATGAGCTCCTGTACCAATAATTCCATCTTCCTTGATCCATACGAAGCAGCATTTATATGCTGCCTCTTATCTGATCTCCCTGCTCACTAAACTGTCTGAGAACATGGGCTTTACTGGAAGGTCTAGTGGGTCATGTCAGGGCCCATTTATCCTGGTCCACATTTCCATTTCCAAATCCACCCCAGAATACATATTATAGATAAGAATGAACTTGGAAGAAATAGTTTATCTTCTTACTTTGCTTTTACTTCCCCAGAGACTTCTGTCTCTCAGGCTCCATCCAAAGAATAAGGGGAGAGGAGAAGATATTACTCTACCTTCTCTCTTCTGCCTTTTCCACAGACAAAAGTAAAAGATGCATAAATTCAAGTAAGTGAAGGAAAAGAGTTTTGTCTATGGCAAGTAACAAGCCTGATGCCACAGAGGGATCCTATGAGAAAATATTCTGTGAGCTAAAGGCTGTAAATCCAGTTGATCAGTGCTTGAAAGAAAAGATTTTACTCTGATTCCAGTTCCTATGGAGAAAAAAGGAAAAAAAAGGGGGGTGGGGGGAAGAAAACATCAAAAAATTATAACAAACATACAGATGCACTGATTAAGGGGTACTATGTACACTGCACAGATCTTAAAAAAAATCTAAAAAAATCAAGGGGGGGGAAAAAAAAGGTAAAACCAAAAATTTGAAACATTTCAAAGATTTCTTGATTTCTGGTGTCTTCCCCCCAGTCTCTTTTTCTCTATTTCTTCTGCTCCTTCCTCTTCCCCATCCTCTCCCTCTTTCTGTCTGTTTTTGAGGGGGAAAAGAAACCCAACAGACAATGAAATGCTTCACTTAGTTGTCAGAAAGATATAAACACTACTTAAATTTTTCAGCTGCATCTCCACTTTGAAAAGCTCAGTTTATTCATGCAAAGAAAAGGCAATTAGGTAAAACTTGTATGTAACAAATAGCAAATATTCATATTAGAATARCTAGCAAAACATTACGCTAGAAAGCACTCGTAAAAATTTTTAATATAATACATTTGTATAAAATTAAGTTCTCTGTTTACTGACAACTCTGTAAATCTAATCTAATCTTTGTACAAATATATGTTGTAAATCATTTGCACAGCTGCACGAATACCTCCAGTAGTTAAAATTCCTTTAATTTTTTCTGTGAATCTATAAAGATTTTAATATTTCATATTAAGATCACCAGCATAACTTTCATAGTCGAAACAACTATCCACAGATTTCACTGGTATTAAGGCTGAAAGAAYTCTGAACATCCCAGAAAACAACATCCAAGGGATACCAACATTACAGATCCCTAAGGCCCAATTTCTTGCCCACTTTTGTTATTCAACAACATGGGTTGAATGAACATAAGAATKGACACTAGGAAAATTGTTCTTTGAGAAAACTAAAACAATTCTTTCAAAACAGTTTTTTAATATTATCTCATTTATAAGGTGTTTTCTTGTTTTGCTCCATGTACAAATTGAAAACCTGATTTGTAAGGAAATCTACCACTAAATACAGATTTGTTATTTAACTACTGACTAGGTAAGCATTACCATTTTATAATAATTCAAACTATATTCCTAAGAAATGTTTTAGAAACAACAGGTCACTTATCAATTCTCTCCACTACTTAGCCAGAAGTCTRTAAAATGTTATCAATTAATATTATTTGATTTACTACTATGACATTGCTWACATGTATAATCCATAACACCCAAGGCATTTTCTCTTTGCTGCAAGAGATAATAAGAGATGCAAAACATATATTTGTATGAAGAAATGCACAGCAATTCACAGAACCAAAACTATTTGGGTTGGAAGTGACCTTTCATTATTGAAATCTRTCCCTCAGAATTGACTTTTAATGCTGCAGGAAAAGATATGTCCTTCAAAATTTCTTCTGTTTATTAAAAAAAGTATTTGTAATTCATTTATTTCCATCTAGTCTGTTTTACTTACATTTGCCCCTAAATTTTTCCCTAAACACTTGAAACTTCTATRCATACAAGGTTCTGTCAAATTTGATTAATTCATATAGACTTCTGTGGACAAGTAATCTTGCTCAATTTATTTATCTGTTTGCACAGCTTCTGCTATACTGATGTCATGTGGGAAAAGGAGGGGAAGTTTCCAAGTGGCTGATAGAATCAACTAGTACAGATAAATAATTTTATGATTTATACATATTTTTGCACAGTTTGTTTCTCACCATATAATGTAACTTTTACACAAGAAGATATTATCAATCTCTAATAATGGAAGAGCACAACACAAAGACTAGATAATACTTGTGAGAAGTATTATCACTAGATAATACTTGTGAGAAGGTTGCTGAGCTAAGCAAACCTTGCTGTGAGTTAGCACAGTCATTCCTGTACTCTTAGTTAATGTCACTTTGGAAAAAGGTCAGTTCTGTATGTACATGAAAAAAAATACTGAAATTATAAAGTAAGAAAGCATACTTGGAAAGAAAAAAAATATTTTAAAATACAAGCTATGTGCAGTACAAAGGAAAATACAGAAGTACTAACTCAAATTTTATCTTATTTTCCCTAGTCATTATGGTAATTTCAAAGACCATTTCAAGTAGTTCTGTACCTAACGTTTCTTAAATAATCTTTTTTTACAAAGGCTGCAAAAATTCAAATAATATATCATAGCCATATTAGGATGCTAGTCGTGACCACACAGCAAATCCAGCACACCCTGAAAACAAGCACGCTGAAGGAAAGGCATTTGTAGGTGTACTGTCACAGGATTTCACTTACTGYCACTGTTCCTAGCAGTAAATCATTCTAAGCATTCAGAAGATACTCCAGAAACTTTCCACTCTGGTAAAAATACACAGGAATATATAAAGAGCTTCTGCTTCATCGTTTCCAAAACCAAACCAAGGAAATGTAGCCGTTACTAAGATATGAGGATCAGAGTTGTACATGTTAATGTAGCAGGACTTTCCCCTTATCACAGGAGGACTTACCTGTTCTGCCCAAGACCTGGTGAAATAGCTCAGGGCATCTCCCCCTCACATGAATTTGCTAAATGGTGAAATAACTCCATCAGGACAGCTTGYCTGGTAGTGAGTTATTTTGGCACCATGGAGGTGATATTCCCAGCTGACAATAAGCATCTTGCCTTGAAAGGGAGATTGTAGGAATTTCTGTAGGATAAGCTGGAATTTCTGACTGACAGACCCTTGACTTTACAAACTATAAAAACTACATCAAACTTTTGAACAAAGCAGAAGTCTTCTGCACACTCCCTGGAAATGTCTGGGGTCCTTCCCCCAAAGCTGGGATGCCAGCTTTCATGGTTAGTTTCTCAAGGGTTGAGTGAAAGGAAATTACATTGACTCCWAATCTATACTATTTCTTTGCTAGCTCTRAGTTCCTTAATGTCGTGCACTGTTTCATATAATCCACTAGTAGTCCATTTGTTTTATCCTGTGTAATAGGTAGCTCTGTTGAARGTCTTTTGTCTAAACTCCKGTCTATTCAACAGACTCGTTTTAYAATAGACCTRATCTGCCATTCTTGAGAACTTGTGAGCCAGAGTGATTTAGGTGCAGGTCACCTGAGTAGAGCTGCTGCCAAAARATCAGAGCCTAARGCAGGGCTTGTTTAAATCTGTCACTCAATCCATAACAGTTATGCTGAAGATGATGCAGCAGCATTTAGAGATGTATATTACCTGTGGTGGGACGGTGAAAAACAGCAAGTGAAAAACACACRGCTGGGCAGAGACTGAGATATGAAACTAGGATGGAAATTTATYATCATTAAATCAAAGTAGCCAGAAAAATGTGGGGAAAGCCTTGTTTCATTTTATCTGTGTAGAAATAAAAAGCAGTCTAACTTGGAAATGTTTTATCACCTAAAATTTGTCTAATTTACATCTTAATGTACGGGCTGCACTGAACCAAGATTTTATTYAGTTTGCAAACTGCTAAAAATGCTTGCACATGTAAGCAATGGGAGCTAGTGAAAGGCACAACAATCAGCTAACAACCATCCCACTCAAATAAGTAAGGGCTGGCACTGCAAACACCTATTGAAGCTGAGACCATGAGTCTGCWTAGCCAGGAATGGGTAATACCTGTAAATAATTATCAAAGATAGTGGCTGGAGTAGACCATATCTAGATATTCTTTTTCCATAAAATAYATCCTGAAGCATTACATTTCATAACTTCAGGACACCACTTTGGTTTGTATYAGTATTACAGCATTATTATATAGTCACACCTAAGTTTGTCTAACAYACTCCCTTGCCTGAAAACTTGCAAAAGGTTGAGCTTTTCATTTACTTTTATTTTCATGTAGATATGAAAATTATCTGGTATTTCTTTTTTGCAGTTCTAAAGTCAAAGTCAATGATAAAACAAGGCACAAAATAATGGAAATTATATGTAGTAAAAACAAAAATTGTCTTCTGAGATTCCACAGGGACATATTTACTGCCAAAATTAAAAGAAAGATAAAGAAAGATAAAGACCATGGTATTTTGWATTCGAGTATAGAGGTACAGGCATTGTAGGCTCTTCCTTGAAAATATCAATTCAAAACACATTCTCACTATCCCTACTTACCTACTTACCCTGACAACTTCAGACATGTCATGGAATGTTTCTCCCACAAAAGCTCCCAACTCTATACAAACAGGACATATATTTTCTAGAATCTAGGAATTAATGTCATWATATCTTTGAYTAGTTATGTAATGCTAATAATCTAAGGAATGAAAGACTGATTTCAAAGTTATCAAAGATATAATTTAAATTAACTACATRAAATAGTTTTTCAGTCTAGAAGAAGTTTTTGAAATTTTCTAGAGACTTTGTATATGACTTTACCCACCAGATAGCTAGTGTAGAGCTAGAACTTTCAAAARCAGTATTTCCTTCACCCACACTGTATTCTGCTCTACACTGCCCTTCAATCACAGGGCAGGCTAAGACAGTGAATACAAAAAAAACCTTGAGTTAAGAAATCYGAGTTCTGGAGAAGGTTACTCCAGCTGCCCTAGCACAGGCTGTTTTCTGGATAGAAGCACCTTGCTAGGACTTTCTGCAACAGCATGTACTTTGCTCACATTTATAGGACACAATTAAAAAAAAAAAAGTAGGGATGATGCTATAGAATGAAAACATACAAATCCAGTAAAAAACATATTAACATCTCTGCAATCTAAAATAAACGTGTGTACACACAGAACTATATTTCACATTTAGTGCCCAACTTCACAAAGCTAGCTTTATTTTCTATTTATTAGTATTGTCATAACATGAAAAACAAATACTATTTGTTAGGAAAGCAGCCGTTACACAAAATTAACAGACATATTCTGCTTCAGGGCATGAATACAAGAAAATTGTCAGACATTAATAATGTAGACAGAGTATTTTCCTGGGAAAATGAAGATCCAATGGAACAACAGATAAATCATGCCCAACTGCTCGCTGTTTGTTGTTTCACAATCTGTTGTATTTTATCGAATATGACTAGTACAAGTCTGTTACAGACATAAAAAAATTAGCAGAAATTAATATGTAAATTACTGTAGTGCTTGTGTGGGAATCCATTTCATTAATTTGAATTCACTGACATGACTGTGTAATCYAAATTTATGAGGTTTTCAACTGCCACTCCATGGAGAATTCTACATTTATTGAATTTTGCTTTAGAAGTATTTTGTGCATTAAATAATATTTGCAGGGCAGTAATGTACAYGAATGGCTTGGAATTCAATTTATATAATATATACCAGGCATTTTGCCTGTGAGAAGACATAGAACCTACAGTGCCAAAAAAAAAAAGAGAAGGCACTTATATATTTTCTTTTAAAACATTTATGGACAGCAATGAAAACAAATTACTGGAAGAGGGAACAAGAAGTTTTTAAAGTTCTCAGTGAAGTAAATATTGCTCATAATTATTTTGTTGAAACAAATGCAAATCTTCTTGTTAAAATAAGGGCTTTATGATGCATAAAACAAGTTGAAGAAAAAAGGCACAGAATACATCACATACAAACTGAACAAGAAAGTTTATCAATACACAGGCCAGCTTGAAGGTTAAAGCTTCAATATCAAGTTTTGGAAAATAGCAGCAASAAATAATAAAATTCCTTATCACTCAACACTTTAACTAATCTCTGGATACAAAGATAGCAAATACTTAGCATAATCTTGGCTTTAATATCTTCTAGTTTTTTAGATGTAAAACAGGTATCCAAATAACATGATGCTATCAAAATCTTTCTCAAGAAAATACTGAAAATAACATGTTAACCTTTCTGAGGAGGAAATACAACAGAAAAGACAGAAGAAAAAATTTACTCAGTTATGAAGACCTAATTTTAGAAGGACAAAAATGTGAAGGTTAAAAAATATTTATATGATCAAAAGGTCACTTATTGACAGCATTGTACAGTGTGATTTCCCCCAGTGTGATTCTAAATATTTTGACATGACCTCTTCGCTGGTGGAATGCACTACTAGGTTTATTATTCTGCAAAATACAATCTTGTTAAGCAACAGGATTGTTTCATTACTATGGCTTAAATGTTTTTTACTATGGCATAAATATGAAGTATTTTTCTAGGAGTACCTATGGTACAGTTTTACCCCTACACATTTCAGACTCTTTCACATAAAGACATGTATCCATAAACAAAATGAGTTTTCATCTAGCCTTTGAATGAAGAAAACTGCTTTGAAATGGAGATTTGGGGGCAAGGAAAGRAAAAATTTGSTATCAGGTTTGTTTAAACATGACTCAATGAGGAATATATTTCCCAACTAGCAACAAATTTTTCACACATGTMAGATCCTCCTGTCAGCATCCCCTGCAGCTCTGCTGACTACCAGAACACCTGTCTGCTCCAAGGTCACTGATTCAAAGTCACATTGTAGTGAACATGCTCATTCACAATTCAGTATCATCTTGCAAGAGATTTTGTTGTCCCTTTTATTTTACTAATAACTGATTACTGGGTAATTATACTTTAGGAATTGGTATGATTTTGTAAATCAGAACCTTGAAATTAGGCTGACTAGCAAAGAAGCAAGTAAAATATGACCCAAAGAAGCATGTACAGATAGAAATGTCTCTTAGATGGAATGGCTACAGTTCATTTATTTATATCACTTATATGGAGATAGCATTTCCATAGGTTTCTTTGATCCCTTACCAAACAAATATTTTTTATTTTATTCTTTTTCAAGAGCTACATTTTATAGTTAAAATATAATCTGTTTTTTGCCTCCTAAAACATTTCCAACTACTTGCTATTTAAGAAGCTTTCTGTTTCATGCAGGGACTTTTTAAAATACTGTATTTTTCCCAATACTGAATAAACATATAAATTAAGCAACCATTACATGCCCACAGACCTGCATTAAGGTGTTAATTTTGAAGRCAAGTAAGAACTACTGCCGAAGGCTCTGTTTTTGCCTTAACCTTGGCATTAAAGGAATGCAATACATAACTTTTTTATTTCCCCCTGAGTTACTGCAATGTTAGAATCATATCCTCCAGTTGTTCGGAGTTGGAACCTTCTGTTCATGTTGATAACTATAATTTTTCTTTCCTACGTTTTGCAAAACACAGTAAGCAATTGTCAGGAGACACACATTCCTCAACAGCACTCAACCTACTTATTGGACACCTCCTCCTAAACTCAGGTCTTTGAGAGAAACATTTCCTTTCTACTATGTCAAGTTAAACTGTTCTTTCCTCCTACCCACGAATGGAACAACAGATTTTACAGGTCAGAAAAGGGGAATGATTCAACTCTTCAAATGCTCAGAGGAGTAGTGATGCTACTGTTGTCTCTCACAGAAAAATTCCATTTGTCACTGCAGAAATCCATGTAAAGACCCACTTATCATGGTTCTTGTAAATCTGCTGCCTCTGAAATTCTTTGAATCATTGCATGATTCAGCATACRCTGAAAATTTGCTTTCTTTTCAAAAAGAAACACACACATGCATCCCAGTCTCAGTCAAAACACAGCTAAAATGATATCTCAAACATAAAAACCTGCTAAACCTTCCCCAAGCATTGTCTGAACCTTTGACTGTTTTCATGGCACTGGCTAGCAGTTCATTAGCTCCACACTCTCTAACTACTGATAGTCAATACCAGCCAGAGTTAAGAGTGCAGACATCGGAAGTCATTATAGAGGAGCAATCCTGATATTGACTGCTGTGACTCTAAGATCCTTTTCCTCTGAATAGTGGCATCTGAAGACTTACTGCCACRACTAGCTGTCCTATGTCTCCAAAATTGACCTACCAGGGATACCAAGGCACAGGCTTCACAAGGTGGAGTTATTTCAGTAAAAAATAGAAGTATGTTTAGCATCAGCTCTTTCCCAAGAACCCTTATAATCCTAATTCTGTAGTCACCAGCCAATTTTGCTCTCAGTAATCTGCATAAACTTTTCATTTAAAGTATCACAGCTTGTAAAAGTTCCCCACTATAATTTTCCAAAATGTAATTCAAAAGTCATCCTTCTTCACAGAAAGGAAAGGGATGAGGAAAGAAAATAAAATCAATCTCATGAATTACTTACTTAGCTCAATCTCACACTTTCTTTCCCTCTCAGCTGGAATCTTATAATGTTAAGAGACGAACAACTAATCTTTCAGACACACAAGTCCATCTTCATATTTGATCCCTCTTCTTCTAAGCTTATCTTTTCTCTGCTGATTTAAGAACCACAGCCAATGACTTGATAGATTTTTCTCAGAGGGGAAAAAAGTTGTACTGAAGGCTAGTTTTGCTCATGACTTCATCATTCATTCTTCTGTTGAAGTCAAAAGAAATATGTGATATTATACCACAAGCGGCAGTAACGATCAATTAACCCCACCTGTACCAGGCCTTAACAGAGACTCTGCATCCTGCTTCAAAATATTGTCAATGACAGCAAACCCCATCCTCACCACCTCCTAGAAATAGCATACAATCTGTTCCGTCACTCACAGACCAAGCAAATTAAAGAAAATGAAAGGAAGAAAAYCCTACCACATGTATACTATGGACTAGAGAATATTCTCTCTGAACAATCAGTGGAATTTAGAAAAACCATCTAGCCTCCAACTGTTCAAGAGTTTTGTATTCTGGGAAATGCAATAGATTTCTTCCACAGCCACCATCACCTCAGCCAATTCAAAATACAAATCATTGTCTGCCTTCARTAAGAACAAATCTAATACTCAGATTTCCTGCCTAAATACAAATYGACTCCATTCTCACTCACAGCTACCTTATCTACCAATACTGACTGATCTATAGCAYGGCAAGTTACAAATGAAACACTAAATGCAACACAATTTTATTATTCACATAAAATACACAGATAATATACTTATCTTCTGGACTCTCTCAAATTACTATGATACAATTTCATAATCACTASTGCTACATCAAATTGCATTTCAAATACACCTACAGCAGTACCCTATTATTAGCCACTCTGCTCGACATCAAACAAAAAGCATACAAACTGTTATACATGAAAAATATGCAAACTATTATATACATAATTATGAAAGCAGGCACCTCTTGAAACACCCCAAGAAAGCTATAACATACAGAAAGCCCTCAGACACCACTAACATTCATTGTGTATCATTCTCTCACAATGCCCTGCTCAGCAATCTCAGACCCTTAACTAAATAAACAAACCACTCCAGAGAAATACATCAAGTCTTCTTTGAGTCCTCTAAACCTCTCAGTTCTGACTCTGAGGGAAACTCATAAAGCCCAGATGATTCTRAGAGCTAAAACATAAATTCCAAAGGAAGCTAAGCAACACAACAGAGAACATCAGTATTCTAAYGCTTTATAATTCTCACTCATCCCTAACAAAAAGCTCCATATTCATCTCTGTCTCCTTGTCTGAAAGGACTTAATGACTCTGCTATGTCTTCTCTGKATAACATCCTTTCTCCTTCCTCCCCACCCCTACTCCACAGGTGTCCACTATTTTTTTCTTTCAAATGATGCAGGTAAGTAAACCGGTTAAACTCATAACAATTTGCAGTTGTTCTTCAAGACCTCTCCTGCTATTACRGATATTAAAGAGGCTCACATGGTCAAAAGGAGACATCTTTTCCAATTATTGCAATAATTCTAGAATAAGGCCATCTCCTTACAAAATCTGTAAAGTTTTTATTCTTAAAAAGATCATAGTTACAATGCTATGAGTGTATTAAAGTATTTGTTGTTAACATAAAGACTTTCAAGTGCTCATGTTAACAGAGACAAATAAACCATGTAGAGCTTCAAGAAACCTGATTAAAATGTTCTTTTGTCTACAGCAGAAAAATTATTCTATGCTGCACATAAAATTAGGATAATTATCTACTAGTTTAATTTAAGGAAAAGCATGCATGCCTCTTACTGCAGTAACAAAAGCAATTACTTCTCTGGTAAGTTAAATATTAGATTTGGAATGTTTTCAAACTAAGCATAATAATGTTTTAACAGTGGTTTACACTATAAAAAATTCAAGCAGTGTCCTTTTATGCATCTGCAAATTTAATTTTAAACGTGCTGAAATGTACTTATGGTACAGCAGTATAAAAATGATGTTAACCAGCATTTAACAAGCACAGGAAGTATACTGAGAGTTAGGCAATTATTAGCTGTAACTTACATATGCATGTAAATTACACAGTATAGAGGTACATGAGCTATTCTTATAGCGGTTCAGTTAGAAGGAAAACTGCTTTTTAAAATGGGATATGTTACTGGTTTCCATACTTGCTTTCATTAAGTCAGCAAGCCAAGCTCCTATTAAGCAAGCATGGTAACAAACTACACAGATTAGCTTGTTAATAAYGTTTGTAGTTTTGCATAACGATATTAAACTCATGGTATATTTATTTTATTAATAAGCAAGCAATGTTTTTCATACATTAATGATTTTCATTCAATTGTTTACAAGGACAGAACAAATTAAAAACCAAGCTTACTAAACTGTCTCATTTTCATGTAAGAGATCTCTACCACATGATTTTCAAGTTGTTTGGGTACTCCTATCACAGATTTACAGAATAGATGCAAGGTAATTTCCAATTATAATACCTGTCTAAGCCCAGAGTTCATCAAAGTTAGCAMAGAAGAGGCATATGTTATATATTGTCACTTCTGGAAGCATTACATCATCCTGAGCTACAAGAGAAACTCACAGACGGAAAGGGCAGCTAAGGCTCCATCCTTCTCCAACAATTACCTGCTCACTCTCTTCAAATTACACCCAGCATACCCAGCACAGTATTTTCCTCTCTGTAAATAATCAACATTTTTGCATATGTCATATATAATCAGTTTTGCATATGTCAGAAGAGTTTCTTGACAGAGATTACAATACCAGGATTTATCAAATCCTGATGTTCCAAATAATTTCTCAGAATGTAAAATTTTGATCTTAAATTCTGCTTTTAACCATTAGAGGAATGCTGAAAAATGAAATGCAGCAACATTTAGTTATTAATCACAATATATTTACTGAGTAAAAAAAAAATTGCTTTTCCAAAATAAACATTCTTCCAGCAGCAGTATTTTAAAATTGCCATTAAAAAAAGGCYGATTTCCCTAAGACTTTCTAACCATCTTTTATACATTATTGAAGACTACTAGTTAAAGTTCAGGCTTTTTTAGAATTTCTGTCAGAGAACGTACAATATCAATGTGGCTTGGGTTTTTTTAGGTGGTCTACAAATTAAAGAACAATTTTAATGGATTTGATTAACTATATATGGCAGTACCACATTACAAGATAGYAGGTAGTTTCAAACAAAGCTCTACAATGCTTTTCTAACTATGTGGATTAAAAAATAATTTTTCTCAGGAAATGAAATATTTAAATAGAAAATCTATGCAGTTTTCAATAAGAATAAAAGCAAGAKAATATATCAGTCTTAAATGTGTTTTCTTCATCATCTGAAAATACACCAAGCTAAAARGAGTAGATCTTTTCAATTATGTTCCAATACCCCAAAGAAAAAACTGTTGGAATTTCTCACTTCCTGTAGCTATTTCAACATAAATGTATCTAAACCAAGCTATACCTAAAATAAAATCCCTAACATTAAAAATATTTTRTTTGAAATATTATGAAATATTTTAAGACTTATTTTTTCCCTACTATGTTATATTTATTAGGAAAATATTCTTATTTCTAATAAGGAAACAAAGTTAAAACAAGTTTCTTCAAAACTATAGGACAATGTCTTTTAGTGTTATTAATAGTCAGATTTTTTTTTTCATTATATTTAATATGATCACCTCTTTCAGGTAACTTGTGAATAACGAAAGAGAAAGCAAATGAAGAAACCATCATTTAAAGGTTCTTGAGACTGAACTTAGTTTTCTTGAATGAAGAGGAAAAAGGATCCCTTTTGCTATAATCAGTGGCAGCACTAACCTTTTCTAGCTAGTAGAGATCTCGGCAGTGTGTGCAACTTACAGTATTTTACCTGTGACTTTCTGACTCTAAATGTAAAGAGAACATTCAGCAAATTAGAAAGGAAATTCATATTCAAGAATGTAGTTCAAAGAGCAYGACCTACTGCATCAGCAATTCGGACAAGAGGAAATGAGCATTTGTAGACACAATTCACAATATCCTTGATACACATGGAAGCAGTAAACTAAACCTACAGCTTGTATGAATCAGTACAGCTCCATTAATTTCAGTGATAATAGGCTGATTTGCATAACCTGACAATCTGACACAAATCTGTTAAGAGTTTTTCAAGCTTTAGTTTYTGACATATAACCAGCTCTCAGAAGAGCTGACATGGGAGTTGCCTCCAACATAGCATTTGTAATGCTAAATGTTAATCATAAGTATAAAGATCTGAAAAATTGGTTCAAGTACTAAGGTTCTAAAATTTGCAGATTAAAGGGAATACACTAATTACATCTAATAACATCAAAATKGAATACTGTAAAAAAATGCTGTTGTTTTTAAACTAACAGCAATTTGTACGAATGTAATTTTATCTTTCCTTGTGGAAGGAAAAATTTCAAGTAAGGACTTAGGAGACCAGGCACCTCAATAATTTTAAGTACAATACTTAAACATTTCTGAGGTTCTCAAAGCCCAGCAGGCATTGACACAGTGCTTAAAATTCCATTGCTAAAGTTTGCTGAACAGAAGAAACCTTCACCTCAGCACAGCCTATGTCAGCACAGTCATGGTGAGGTTCTGGGTGACAAATTTCCTCTGGCAGAGGAAAGGTGAGCTGAAGCCCCCCAAGGGCAGGGGCCACTACTGAAAAAGTAAAGCTGTACTACTTCACTCCCTCTTTACCCATCTTATTCCATTTTTGAAAGGTGGACTTCTAAAAAAATCTGAGGCTGAATTTTAGAATCTTGAGAAAACACAGCCTTGCTGTTTTAGACTAGATAGCTGAATTCCCAGGAATTAAAGGCTTATACCWGTACTGAACAATTTAAATTCATGCCCTACCTACCATGCCAGAACTTCATATATCAATCCTGGACCTTCTTCAGTGCATTATATATGAAAGGGGCAAATTTAATTTCACTTAGCAAAGGGTATCTAAAGATTATAATTTAAATGCACATTATAATGCTTCAGTCATTGTCTGAACCTAAGTCATGCAAAGGTCTCAATACAGACTTTAGCATTATGGAATATAKTCTATTCTCTTTTTTTTTTTTTTKKT
>CADDXX010000014.1:2938357-2985360 GCA_902810485.1 Alauda arvensis
CCCYKGSCYTTTWAAAAAATATCTGAAATATTCTATTGAAATAGAGTTTAATCACAATGCACATTTATAKGCCTTACACTGCTGACTAGATAATTAACCTAAAATATTAATCAGCAAGCAATACCTCATGGTTTTTCTGACATGTTGGAGTCCCAGATTGAGCCTCCTATCTCAAGTAGGAAAATTGCTGAAGCACTTACTTACATGTCTCAAAAGTAATTCAGAACTCAAGGCCTTCAGGACAAGGCAAAGTCTTCCCAACCCCCAGCCCATCCCTAAAATGCCAAGCAAACAAAAATCCCAAATAAAACTACAAAAAGTATTGTATGTATCTATGACCTGTGACTTGAATCGATACAGATAAATTAGAAGTACATTGCTTCCTGGATCAGGTAATGGTTYGATTTTGGACAGAATTMATGTCTGGGGGGGTGACTTGTATAYAATACTGAATGGCCAGAACAAGATATATAGACTGGRAAGTGATGTGTGTAACTGTTTATGATTAAAAAGATATCATTCAGAGTGTTTCAAGTGGTAGTGCAGGCTATATTTCAACCAGATAGCAGAAAAAAGTTTAGAAATTACCCAAAGTTAGAAATATTGAAACAGAGATTATTATGACAGAGAGCCAGCAGGTACAAAATTCCTTAATTTCCTATGGCAATAAGGCACATTGTATTTTCAGTTTCTTTTTTAAACTACAGAAATCCATATTTTTTTCTACTAATTTGACATGCACAATTTGTTTCATGTCCTGCTTATGAGGCAGCACAAATCCAGTCAAAATTATAACCCAGGTGACATTTTRAACAGAATCACAGGAAGGATTTGGTGTGTTGGTCAGAAATAGAACTCTAAAACATACTGATTCACATCTTGGCTCTAATAAATGTTTAGCTATGACTTATTTAATTTTCTCTGATTTCCATTTCATTATGCTCATAAGATAATKAGCAGAGTGCATTTACAGAAGGATTAATGTACTGGTTCTATCTGCAATCTTTTATCCTCACACCTTTCAAGGTATGCAGTAAGCATTTAAAATGAAACAGCCTTCATTATCACTCCTTACTGGCAAGCAAAGCAGCTGAAGAAGATAAAAGATATCATGGCAGGAGCAAGAGTAAACAAGCATCACCTCCTCATAAGTTCTCTTGAGTCCAAGTTCCTATTTCTTTCCTTCTTCATTATGTGTAAGAAGTTCTCTAGAATGAAGATGCACTGCAAAATTAGCCTAACTGACAATCTGAAATTTTCTTTTRCGAACTTGATGTTTTAATTGTTARAAGCATATCTGAAGAATAGCTTATTTCAAATCCATCATCATTTCTTGATTACCACAATGAGTTTCTGAAAAAGATAGTATCAGCTAATGCAAGTCTAAAACTGGATATAATAATATTCTTTAGTTGCAGAGAATTTTGTGAACAACTACTCAAAACATTCATGGTCAGAATATTTTCCAAATATGTAGAGATGATACTGAAAATATCTTCAAACTKAAACACACAAAAATGCATATTCTTTGGAAGTTTACACTTTAATGCTATCAGTAAACAAAAAAATTTAGAGAATCTGTTTGCATGTAACATTACTATACACATATAAATGCATATGCCTCTTACAAAAAAAATTAATATGTACTTCATCACAATATAAATGTTTATACTATAGTTACTCTGGTTTCATGGATGTTTTGTAAACAACTATTTCTAAACTACATGGGGAWTTACCTCAACTGACCCTAAGCATTTGAAGCCAACACATGGTTTATGCTAGAGATCTAAATCCCCTCTTCAGTCAGTGAAGAAAAAAAGAAATATCTTTCAAATTATTCATGAAGTCTTACTTAGCAATTTTACAGGGTGGTGAACTAAGCCTTGAAGATAGTATGGTCTCCCTGTTGAGTATTACAGGAGCCATGATGACATTTCCACATGTCTAGAGCAAGTCACAATGGATSTCATCTTTTATGATCAGAGTATCATTGCCTCTAATGCATCAGCTAAGACAAACTTCTCATTATCTGAACACTGATTACTGAATACAAGTGGCAAGACTTGCTCTAAAAAGAYTTGGCAAATAGGATAACAGAATTATTTAACTTGTCAATTAATTGTCAGCTCCTGATAATGTCTGCAAACACACAATTTACATTGTAAGAAATATGTTTGTCTTGCTTCTTTCAAACCATACTTTCTGAAAGTATCATACTTACTTTGATATCTGCATATCTTCTTCATTATGTTATTGCACAAACATGAAATTCCATTTATAAAGGAGTGGGTGACTWCCATCAGAGATTAGAATTGTCACCTTCCATTTGAATAGAGATATTATTCCTCTCTGCAATGGGAAAAAAGTATTTGTGGCAAAGAGGTCTATGAACTGAACATGAGTCAGCTCTGCAATGCTGTTATAAAAAGAAATGTTTGATCCCTTAACAGGGATATTTTGGGACACACTGGGGAAAAACAAGATCCTGGGATCTAATTGCCTACAGAAGTGACAGATGTCCTAAATAAAGGGGTAAAAACCATGTGAAATGTCAAGGAAGACAGTGAAAAATCAAAGAAAGAAGTGAAGAAACTTCTCCAGAATGTACTACACTGTAACATTCTTATTATAGAATGTGTCATGCTTGTTAGAATAAAAGTGCCATTCTCATTTAAAATCTGGAAAATCGTTTATCTTTTCTGTCCCTTACAACAGCCAAATCATTCAATAATTCTATAACATATTAAGCAATTGTTCTACTGTATTCAGCACTAGTAAGTACTATTCTTAGGTAAAATATTCTGTCCTATTTAGGACCCTAATATTCTTTAAAAATTTGACAAACTGCAGAGGATCCAGAGTACCAGAGAAGAGCAGCAAGTACAATCAGCAGTCTATAAATACAGGAAAAATACAAAGGTGTATAGAAAAATATAGTTATTTGGTTTTGTACAATAAAACAAGATAATTGAAATAATGACTTAAACTCTTGAAGTCTTCAAATAAACACAAAGAAACTGTAAAGAGGAAAGCAATAAACAGTTCTTCGTGTCCACTGTAGACAGGACTGAAGGCTTTGGGCTGAAATGGCATCAATGTGCAAGAAAAAAAAAATCAGTGTACAAGAAAAAGAAAAAAACCTCATATTTAGAAATAAGTAGTATTTGAAACAGCATGCCTAGGTAACTAAGGGATCGTCAAAATRGTGAATTTTTCAAGTCATTTCAAACAGCAGTTTACAAACCAGCATAAACACTGGCCAGGTCAGATCACCTTTCGTTGTCCCATCCCATCACTTCAGATCATGACCTTATATCACTTGCTACTCCCTACATAATCTAGTGAGAAATTACTAGTTCTCCTTGCCCAGTTTCATTCCAGATCCTTTTTCCAAATATTGTGTCAGGCACCACAGCTTCTAGAGCTATCTCTGTCCATAGGTTCTCGTTCTTTCCTCTAACTCTCAAAAAGAATTAATGCCCMTTATGTCTCATCAGCATACACAGCTCAATATATAAGAAGTCCTTTGRTTTCACAGTTTCAGTAAAGCTTAATTACATGTTCTCTCATGGTCTCTCCAGCTATATTTTGCTAAAAATTTATTAATCCAATTCCATCAACGGGGTGGCCTTTCTTCAYAAAGCCTCCTTGTGGCTGGAAGTTGAAGGAAAAATATTTTCTTCAAACATGCATCAATATATTTGATTGATAGCAGCTGATCTGCCGAATTTCATATCCAAACCGTCTGTAAAAAATCTGAAAGCATCTGTAATATGTCATACAAAATTGCAGGCCCCTTCAGGCCATCAGTATACAAAAGTCTGCTTAGATTTACAAGCCTTTTAATAACTGCAAGAGCTTYCTATATTTGGGTTAATTTAATTAATTATTTCATATTAGGACTGGGAAGCTTCATAGCCATTCTTCATCTTCATTATGTGCTTGTCTTCACTGATGCATATCCTTAATTGTGAACCAATTGATTATATGAAGCAAATACCTAGCTCCAGAAACATCTAAGTAGCCATATTTTCAATTTACTTTATTACCTGAAAGGGCATATTGATACGTTACAAAAAAAAATATTCTATAAATGCTGGTATTTTCTGAAAACTGAGCATATGKAAAGAAGAATTTAGACAAATAATTATTACTATGAAGTAACTGCCAAAATTATTTAGTTTTATTTTTTATGGAAAATRTAAATTGAAAGAAATATACACAACCACTTCATTGTAATCTATTCAGTATTTCCAATAATATAGCAGTGAATTTTTGAGATGTATTACTACTAAATATATTTTAAAAAAACCCTATGGTACAAATTTGTGAGATTAATACAAGGCCTCCTATAGTTTCCAAGATGAAAGGCATCTTCTGGGATTGGTCAAGTGAAAGCTTTGAAGTTATGAAGATTTGCCACCTTTATCCATTCTTAGCAGGTAATGATGATGATGATAACATGGATAAGAAACTGCTACAAATATAAAAATGCTTTTTTTCCTGACAACTGAATAATTATGTRCTATGTATTCACAAATATATATAAAATACTTTTTATTGCATATTGAGCTTTACATAATGCTATGCATGAGTCAGTAATGACAGAAAATAAGACTCCTGCTTCAAAGAACTGATTCAGTGTTTCCATCATGCCCTCTCAATCCTGTGGTTAACAGGGATGATATTGAGTAACTAATTTTTTTCTTGGATATACTTTGAAGTTAAAAAAGTGGTAGCACTTCATGCAGCAATCAGTCCTCAAATTGAAAACTTCTTAAACCCYGAATCACCAATTCAAGACTTTCCCTTAACAGATCTACTTTGTTGCAGTTCAATAACATAAAATTGCTTAGTCTCCTGTATCTATGCAACTTTTCAAGGTGATCAGTTTACAGTGTGTTAAGGGGTTGCAGGTAGGTCAGCAAACAGAATCCAGGATCTGATGATAGGCATCTGAAGATTAGAAGCYGAACTACAAACATTTAAAACAAACAAAAAAGAGTTGTTCTTTGTGGTTTCAATTCAACTAGTGGAGTGGAAAYTGGGGGGAAATGTCATCCCTCTGCTGAAGTCACAGAAGTCTGCACTTTTTCTTCCAGACTTTTCCTCAGGSAGTCTGCTCAATCTAGTTGAAAACTACAATGTAATTTTCTTCTACTTCTTGCCTCTCTTTAAAATTAAGAAGCATAATGAGAAGTATGTAATATGCTTACTATTAAAATATATCTTATAATGCAGAGAAGTTTGATACTTTTAATAGTCTAGGGTATCTTTTACAAAAGAGAATAATAAGTGAATCAGAGTATTATCTAAGAAAAAAAAATTATCATCAATTGCTGTTCCAAATTGAAACCACCTTAGTTTTGCCTAAAAGATGAAAATGTAACTGAAAAGGCATACTCCTACTGTACACATACACACATAGTATCTGTCAGACTAAAAAGGTTTTATGCTGATTAAGCACATGCSTGTGTTTGCACCCTCAAACAGAAAAGCCAGGGACCTTCAAGTACAGAACACCTGCCTTGCCCTTTATCCTACCCAGTTGTTTCTGTATTGCCAGCAACACAGCCAGCTGCATGAGATCATGATGAAACMATGCTTCAAAGCACAGCTATTCCTGCAAGGACACGTTCAACACTCACCTAGAGAGAGGCAGATGGTTTAGAGATCCATCCACGCCTTCAGGAATCCCTGGATGAGCCTATCAGCTCCTGGGGCRATTCACAGCCAAACTAATTTTGTCTTTTCAACAGTCTTACTGATCGTAGAGGACTAGTGTCATCCATTGGCAGAAGTGGGGGAAAAGTTAGGAAAGGAAAAACATTCAAAGATTCAGTGTATCTTTCCATCCTAAACAAGACCCAAAGACTCATCAAGGATCAAATGGAAGTTTGTTACAGATAAAAAAATAGGACAACTTTAGTATCATTCTAAAACTGATGTGCCATTATCTTACAYGCCTTTTTTGGGAGATGGGAATATTTTTCTCTTATCTTTTTTTCCTCATAATTTCATTGATTTTACAGGTACCYATGAGCCAAAATATTTGCCTTAGAGAAAATATCACATTGATTGACCCACTATGGCAGCATTTCACTTATATTTACAGCTGAGCCATTTTCCACTGACTACAATGTCATTTTCTAAATTTTAGTATCCTGRTAGTTCTACAGGTATAGTGATATAAAAAGAGTTAAAGCAAACACACACCTAGGAAAGCACAGAGCTGCAGAGMTATGTAATAATAATGTTAATACTGATATGACTGCAGAATAAATGGGAATACAGGGGAAGGGAAGGAAATAACAAAAAGGAATTACGAAAGGCCTATATAAATGGATATATTAGAGAAAATTGCATTAATCAGCCTTAAAGGCCCTCCACACACAACTTCACAGCACATSCCTATTAGAAAAATGAGCTAAAAGAACAAGCTAAAAGGAGGGACAGGGTGTTGCAGATAAACCAAAGATCTACAGAAAGGTAAGGAACAGAGTTGAATGACCCRGCTAAGGAGACAAGAGATAGTGAGTACATCCTAAGGACTCAGAGAAGAGGCATAGGATGGAAAGACAAAAGATCATAACCACTAYCAACTCCTTGAAAGGCAAATCCCAGATCAATACAGGGTCACCAGCCTAAGAAGAAGGAGCAAGGATGATGAGAATTTATAGTCAGAAATTATAGTCAGTGTTATTATAAATATGACTACAGTACAGATGTACTATAACAAAATTGAAAGAGATTAAAAAATCAAATTATATTTATAGATTACAGTATCTTTTCACTGTCTCTATCAGTCACAGTGACTAATGGCTCATGCATCCACATTCATGATATTCATCTTTATTTTCTTGTCTCTTTATGGCTGACCTTTTAAAACAGCATGTAGTGTTTCAAAGAGGTATACAKATATTGTATGCTGGTGTACAGATTACATATAAATCATATAACCTGATACAAAACCTTCCAGCTGACTTTTGTTGTCCTGAACATCTTTATGTTGCTGCATTGCATTAATAAAATTACATTTTAAAGAGCTATTAGAATATCTCTGGACAACTCCTCTATTAATATTTAATTCTATAATCTTAAGGTATGTTTACAGCAAAAGATCAAAGTTTTTATAATGTAATGGATTTAAAATTTTAGTTTGAAACTTGGTAGATGGGTGGTTGGAAGAAAAGAAAGGAACATAATGCACAGTCAGTCCTGGGGTTTGSTTATGGGTTGGCAGTTGTTACTGTTTCAGAGCAACCCACACTGCCCATTCTCCTTTCAGGCTTTCCATGGGGACTATTTTGCTCTATCCCTCTTTGCAGACAGCCTGAACTCCCAGGTGGTAGCATTTCTATTCACTCAATGAACTAATTTCCAACTTCTCCAACTGCATTTCACRTCCTACTAGAGGTTTCCATTCCAGGGCATATCAATGCTTTCAAATGGCTGTGACAGAGAGCAGGTGTGGATTTAAAATACCACTTTTGTATTTCTAACACAGCAAAAAGAAAAAAGGATTAAGATGACAGATGATATTTAACCTTAACTTTTGCACTTCTTTACAAGTTTGTAGATCCCTTTTYAGCTGGCTCACCATGCCATGCAGTTCCAGAGAAGACAGACTGCACTTGCCTGTTGCTCTCAAACAGCATTTCCAGTGTACAAATCAGTCTCTCAAAAGATACTTTGTGCTGTTATCCTGCACTTCATAAAGCTGTTTGATTCCTGTCTCCAGTGGTAGATTTTCAGCAGTACATTTACATTTCAAATCAGGAAGTGAACACAAGCCATTTTCTGACCCTTTTCATTTGCATTTCCTCTGACAGGAATTACCCACTGGAACAAGGGCATCCCATTGAACCCATTGTCTTGCCATGCCTTAACAAACTGAACAGAAGCAGTAACACTTTTTTCTTCCCCCCAATACCTGATTAGAAGTAAAAAYTCCATTCTACAGACAAGCTGTGCAAGGATACACTGCCTAAACASAAGATTAGATAATAGATTTCCTTTCTGGAACGTAACTGTTTTAGTGCATCWGTTGTCCAGCACCTTTACTATACACAAAATAAAACATTTTTGCAAATAAGCAAAACAAGGAAGGYAAAAATCTTCAAACAATCATTTTTCCTCCTAAATACTTTAAAACATAAGAACAGCCATGCTGAACTTGATCAAAGGGCTCATCTATCTTTGCATCTCATCTCTGACAAGTTAGAAAGGAACTGCCTTCAAAAGTGTTTAAGACAGGAAAAGCCTAYATCATGCTTCCTTCTCCCTTGACCCCATATTTCCCCAGCCTCCAACTATTTTTTATCTCAATGAATTTTGTAGCCTGGTGTAGTTTTCCCAGAATTCCATTTAGTGTAAAATATAAACCAAGTCTAATGTTTCATCACACTGATGTTTTGTCATACTTGACTTCATCCTCAATCTCAGAGGATGGAATACTTTCTCTGTCTTAAATCTAACAACCAGCGAAACGAAAAAAGTCATTTACTGGTGGTGTTTCTGTATATTCTCAACAGCAATCTTCATGTAATGAGAGAGGATTTTAATTGCAAGAATTAACAGCTTTATTTAGCATTAACTTGACATAAAATTAGCAGTTTCCATCTGAAAATAAAATTTGAARCAGTTATATTTTTCAATAGTTGATCAAAATAAACACAAAAATTAAGGAATACTTGGGATATAATCACCTCCTTGGCACAGCTGACAGTAATTGTAACCATAACATAAATTATTTGTATACACAGGCATATAAAGAAAGCACTGATGAGACTGACTATAAAAGTATTTTGGTTGCACTTCATTAGAAGTCAAGTTCAGACYGAAGCATGTTTCAGCCTAGTCAGGATCATTTTATATTTGGACATCAGAAACATATTCTGTGGTCCACTGCTCTGCAATAAACAGATGTTTGAATACACCCTCTGCTATGGTTAACATTAAATTTGCCTCCTGGGATTTACAGGACATTGGTTCTTAATGAGCAAATTTAATACAGTGGCAAARTACAGAATGTGTGAGATAACACACAGAAAATAATGCAAATCCTATTTTTATCCATGCATTTTTTGACTATACTTAATATTTGCTACAGACAATACCAAGTAGTATGTATTACACTGTGTGTCTCATTGTTATGCAGTGTAGACCCTCTGGCTATGTATAAAGGAAAAAAATATTTGTTGGCTATTCAAAAATTGTTGTTTTCTTCAGAGAAAAAAAAAGTAAATTAAGCATGAAATTCACTTTATGGCCGTGAAGTTACAATTAAATATAGGTAAGAGGATCATAAATAAGAAAACTAGGTCTTTCAGCAGGAATCGATGAGAAGAAGGTCCTGCTAAGACTGTTTTGTAAGAAAGTAAGTGAATCTCTGATTTTGGAGTAATGTTCATAGCCCACCTGAATCACTGGCAAGAGACAGCAGAGTCCTGCTTTGTTTGAGGCAAGATAACTTCATTTAAATGTGGCAGACTRAAATCTTTTGAAAACACATACAAATATATCAGCATGACTATAGCAAACAGAYGAAGGATAACTCATAGGAGTTCAGGATCGAAACATTCTTTTTGTAGGCATATTAACTAAGTTTGTAGATAACAAAACCTTTTGYTAGGCAAAATAGCATTTCTGAGAGGTGTGTGCCTGTTCCTTGTTATTCCTCTTGCCAATGTAGATGTCTGTCTGTAGACAAGCTCTCTCCTGGCTCTCTCCTAAGTATTCAGTATGAAATTCTTTTAACTATTTCCACGGAACAAGGCAACTGAAAATCAGATATGGACAATTTCACCTACTCACTCTCTTTGTCACCTCAAGGCTGTCTCTATTATAGAGCCACAAAGAATTTGCAACTTGTTTACAGACTAAAGAACACACATTTAAATGCTGTTAACTGATTTTCTGACTAAGGGTAAACTAGTGCTTCAAGGTGATGGTTAAATCTGCCCTTCTGAACTGCTTTCAGCTAACCCTCTAAGGCTTTTATGAGATTTTGGTTCAATGAGAAATGTCATATCAAATGGGACCTTTAACTTTCATCTTGGAGAAATCCCAGTCATGGGTAGTTTCTGACTTGTTAACCAATCTCCAGAGTATTCAAAAAGCTGCTAACACTTCAGGATATYAARCAGAACCACAAAAGAGAAAAATTTMTATAAAAGAATTAATTGCACATACCAAAATGGAATATAACTTCCATAACTGTGGAACTTCTATAATGGAATGACTAGCTCCAACACTCCTCTGTCCTGTTTCTTGTTTCTGCATTTTCAGGTCAGCATTTCCCATATCACTTCTCTTGAGAAAAGCTACTTGTCTTAATTCTAATGAATCTCCCATARCCTTAATAAATATTCCCTTCCTGGAGCTATCCCTCAGTCATGTGTATAAATTAACCTCCCAAATTTGCAGCAGCTGATTATCCTGGGAGAGCCTCTAACTAAGGACTTTGTTCTGCCTCCTATTACCCTGAGGTGATACAGTATCTATGCACTCTGAGGTTCACCTAAGGCTCCTATTAGTTCTTTGCATTTGCTACTGATTCATTTTTCAAACACCTCATACAGCTTTTTGATAAAGAAACAATTAACAACTCTGCAGCAATAAGAAACAAAACAAAGCAACAAACAAAAACCCAGCAAAAAAACCATCAACCAGACAACCAACCAACCCACAACACAAATGTGTCACAACAGTAATACCAACTGCTGCAAAAAAAGTTTTGTTCTTGGGTACATATAGAGAGTAATACATAATTCTGCACATTTTAATGACTTTCTATAATTGAACTATGACAAGTTTAAGTGGAGAGGACTAGAAACATAATGTATTCTGTAAAGTTCTGTTTTGAATTGCTACTGCAAACTCAGCTAACATGTATGGTCAAGCACACTAATGTGAAGAGATGCTTTTTGAAGAAGAGGGCTAAATTAACTGAATCCTGGCATAGAACCTAGAGAYAATATAATACACATTTGAGAAACCTATTTTCAAATTTTCTGCATTAARCTAAGCAGTCAAATAAGAGGCCTTAAATGGCAAGATGCCCACCTAGCAAATGGAAAACATATGAAGTATAGCACATCCTGCACTTAATAACACACAAAAAAATTTTAAAAATTAATACATTCTGAGACTCAGCATATATTACCTTGATATATCACTGAAAATTACTACAAAGTGTTTATTATCTTAAAAACTGATTCCTGGCAAATTTTTAACTAATTTTTAACTCTTTCCTGCACAGAGTCTACTTGGGGAATTTCCTTTGAAGAWGCTCTGCCATTTGTTTATAGAATTTTTAGTTAATTCTTCATTTATTTCAGCAAAAAAATGGCACAGCATGAAGCATCATTTCCTAGTAAACAACAATACAGAACTATCTATCCATAATTGACAGTAAAATTCAGTCATCCATATTGAATTGTGATGATCATAAGTGCCATTAAAAACTTGGCAATTTGTGTAGCTTCTAATCATGTTTAATTGAAACATTAGAACAGTWAAATGCACTCCCTTTGGACTGAACAACACAAAAAGTCCAACTTATCTATTTAAGCSCATTTTCTCAAAACATGTTTTTAAAATACATTTTATCTGTGAGAGAGTTAAACAGTTTGGTACCAGAGGCTCATTTGTACACTTGAACTACAAAATTTAAATCAATTTGCATAATCAAGTCCTACCAAGTGTTTGCCACCAGGATGAATTATGTCTTTTCTTTTAGTTTACCCTTGAGCTATTGTGAGGAGTAAAATAAACAAGTAGTGTTTATTTTATTTAATTAATTTATTATTTATTTAATAAAAAGTGTTTATTTTGTTTAATAAACAAGTAAAAGTAGTGCTAGATAAAATTTATTCCACTGAATTGGGAATGACCATAAATACAGCTTACAAAGTCACATTTCTGAATAGCAATAGTTTTGTTAAAATTTATTTAGTGTAAATATGTATGCTAAATGTACAAACACTTCTATTTTTCATGTGAAGACTCTTGTAGCCRGCATTTAAGTAGCTGTGCCATGCCTAGCCCTAACTGCTTCTCACAGTGTGATTACTACCAGGCATTTCAGGCAAAAAGTGTGAGAAATCTCAGATTAATCCCGTTTGATTATTACTGCACATACTTTCATCACTTTGTCCTATTTTGAACCTTMATAAATTCTTAGTTTTATTTCAGTACTGATTGTCCAAATGTTTTGATATATGTCTCCAAAAAACATGTATCCTGATAAAGTCACATAGTCTACGCTAAGTTTTGGTAATAAATTAAAAAAATGAAAGCTTTAGTATTGTCATGCTCATTATCAACAGTTTCATGAAGGATACTCTAACCTGMACTCTAACATGATGAAACTCATGACATTTTTGGCCCCCTTGCACACACAGATTATACAAATAACCTACCCTGWCTCCTTTTTTTTCACTAGATAACTTTATTCTTCAACTCCTAATTTTCCAGATCTCTTTAAGCAAGATAATCAATCACTTTACCTTTTACTTTCCTGTAATGTGGACACAGAGAGCAGCAATATTCCTAATTAAAAGGATACTGCCCACTACAGTAAAAAGCATGTAAAATGTCATCTCTTTTCCAATGAGCCACCACAGGCACTASGAAATTATGCTTATTGTTACTAGCCATGAGACAGAATGATTAGTCAAGAACCAAGAGGAAGAGAGCTAAGTATATCAGGTCTTCAGTTACTGAATGAAAAAAAAAAATATATCCTTGCGAAAGACAAAAAAAAACAAGGCAAAACATATCTCCAAAAAAAAAAGAAGCAGATTTTCTGACAAGGGAAGTTTTACAAACTGAATGCAACAGGATACAAAAGTAGAACTCAAATTCAGTAAGCCTAAAGTAAAAAGTACAGTGAGAGCAGAAACCTTGACATTCCATTGCAAGAAATACATTGCAAAAGATCAATTTTTTCTTATAAATTGATGGTAAAACAGCAAAATAAATACATCAGCTGGAAAAAATCTATAAGACAGTAAGGTTCAAAATATCAGAGATAGAGTTTCCAAYCTTTCTGAAACAAATATTTTACTGAAAACACTAGCAATTCTGTATGAATTTTGTTAGTGCACTTTTCATTTCTCTATTAATGGTAGGGGAAAATTAATTTTTACAGCTTACCATTTGTTATTTATTATCCAGTAAATCATAAAAACTCAAAAATGAAAGGGTTTCTACTTTGGAAATACAGTAAGCTGATATTTTTAAAGGAAAAAACTTTCAAAAAACTTTACTGGCAACATAAACCGAGGTRGAAATCTTTAGGTACTGAATCATATGAACCATGTCTAAACTGCAGGATGCATCCACTGTAAGAAAGATTAAACACTAATCCAAGCTAATCACAGAGAGAGAATGARCAATATTTTCTGGAAGATAATCCATTGCATTTCTTGTAATGAATATCAAAAAATCTTAAGCAAGAAATCCAGTATCAACTATACCAAAACATTTTGTCAGTAGACTTACATTTACTAACGTCTAGCAGAGCTATGGAATAAAATTCAAACCTAAAAAAGAACATATCAAGATGAACATTTCACTGTAAAATTAAAATAATTTCCTACTGTATTGGAAAAGTCTAAATAGAAATGTGTATGTGCAGGAAACTCCATATTCTCTGCAAGCACCAATCCTCCTTCAAACACACACACGTTTGCATACATGAATGCTAAGTGCCAAAATCCATTGACTTGTACCACGATTTSAAGAACAGACTAACCTAACATCACCCAGTCCCGCATCAAAGACAAGTATTCTCCTCATCCTCCAGTCCTTTGCCTTCACCTTTTTRTCTTGAACATCCCATTCCAACAGTGACAGAGCATTTGTAGAGCTCTCCAAAACCTGAATTGAACTGGTTTACAATGTTCTCAGAAAACAAACAAAACCAATAAAGAACACAAGATMAACAGAACAAAACATTCCAAATGGCTGCCAATTAACCAGTTCAGTATAATTTTTAGGGTGGGTTTCATGTGCAGTAAGCCAAGGAGGATGGGTGCCTCTTGCAACTGCAATGTTGAATGTTTGGGAAACTGCAGCATTATGTGTAACAAGCCATAGAGCTGACTCTTCTGGAAAGTACTGATCTGCTGTACAGGCCTGGCAGTGTATCATGTGCCAGCAGTTCCTGCTTCACTCACCACTTTCTACATAAATATACAAAGTTCTTGAAATAGAAAAAAACTTATTCTGAAAAAAATTATTTGAAGGTAARTGGATGAATTTTAGGGGATTTTAACTGAAACAAAAGATGTTGTTGATCGTTTTGGGAAAAAAAATACCCATATATAAAAACCAAAAACCAAAAAACTAGGAACAGTGCAAAGTAAGGAAGCTGATTTAAYTGATGTTGTAAATATATAAATTTCAAAAATGGTATGGATCCCTTGCAGATAAAATAAGAAAACTAAAGGCTATGTAGTTTTCTCCACCCTCAACACATGACACACACACAAAAAAAAATGAAGTTCTATGACTTCTCTCACTGAAATCAAAATCCTGGTCAACCCTGGAACCACGTTTAGATCACAATGATACACAAAATATTAGAAACACATATTTTCCCCATCACTCAACAGTCCTTACATTTGATATAATTCCCATTCCTTTGGGCTTCACATTCTGAAATAATATTCCTCTTGGCACTCTTAAGCTCTATTGATATAAATGAAAATTGTTTGATTAAGTAACCAGTGATGTTCTTTCTTCAACTTGTTGTCTGGTCATTTTGTATTACAGCTGCATAAACAGGAAGTGTTATAGAAAACTCAAACAATCCCTCTTGAAACAAAGCTGTCAGAATACATTTAAGTTAGCTGCYTTTGCAGTACTCTAATACAAGTAGATGGTTCAACATCCTCTCTCAAACACGAATTCAATTACATAATACATKACTTTTCAACAAAAGAATAATGATGTTTGGCACAGGCATTTTTTGAGAGAAGGACTAGGACACTTCAGTTGAGTTCAGAAAGCCATTTTCAGCTGTTAGCATTTAAGCATGCATTTGCTTTCTAGCCTCTACTGATGGTTTTAACTAGACCTCTGCTGTACACCCACAGAACTTTAAACAACATCCTAGATACCCCCCAAGTGTGCAACTAAATGTAACCATCAGTCTCTCAACAGAATTCYAACCTTTAATTACAGAACAAAACCAAGGGTTGCCTAAACTACAAATGATTTCCAGCAGAGAATAGACTTYTGCAAAAAATAAAAAAATTTGCAGCTACCTTTTCTAATATATTCCAGCACAAGTAGTAACTCTGAGATTAAATTCTGAAAAGAAAGATATCTGATGGTTTTTTTAAAGTTGGTCTAAGAATTTTCTATGATATAGAAGATGGACTACTACCAGCAAAGTCTGATTTTTCTAATTTTAATTAGTTCTCTTGACTCTCATTGTCACTGTCACAGCATAACAGCCACTTCAGTGAATTCATCTGAATGATTAAAGCAACTCACCATGGAAATTAGAGAAGCCTAGAGACCAGTTCCAGAGCAACATGCATAACAATTTTATTTTAGCAGCAGATACAATTAACAATATTGCAGGGACAAGTATTCAGAACATAAAGAAACAAACCCATGCAATTACAGAAGCTGACATTTGTCTCATAGTGAAGCAGATGACTATGTTAAAAAAAAACCAAAACTCACATTTGAGGAAGTCTTTATATGAAGGTAGGTCACTTCTACCTATTTTTTGTACTCTACTTTGCCTAAGAAGGCATTTTTATAATTTGTTTTCCAAAAAACTACCTGCATTTCTTCCCTACATTCMTGCATCATTAATTCAATTATCATCTTAAACTTGTGTCACATTAAAATGATGTTGCCAATGTAAAAGTATGAAATTACTGTAATATATCTTGTAGTATCTTTGTCATATATTCAGCCCAGAAAACTCCTGCATCATTTCACTAAAGCCCATGTTTGCTTTCTCATGAAGAAATTATGTACTAAAAATATCTTCCAAGACATCTGGCTCTATTAATACATTTACTACTTAAAATAAGCAAACTGTTTTGCTAACTCCTAGCCTTATTTTTGCTAACTCTATCTTATTTCAGACTGAGGAAACTATTTTCAGGCTTTTTACCCAATAATCATCTTACTTCCACAAATATGAAAGTTTAATATTGACAGCATTCAAATTGCTGGGTCAACTCCCAAGAAGGCTGTAGGAAGTTTCTCTTAAAGTTAATAGAAGACAATAAAAAGTTTAAACAGCTGACAATTCGGGTCAAAATTAATGTAGATATCAATGTTTATGGCATTCTGACTCAGACAAGCCAACAGCCAAACTATTTAACTAATAAGGAAGTGAAAAGATTTTTTAAAAGTGTTCAGTTCATATAAACTTCCAGGTGCTAGTCTGCATAAATCCCAGCATTAGTGTCTCCCAAACTGGTTCTTCTCATCCCCCATGATTCTCAGGAATAAGAACAGCAATCTACTGCATGAGGGTTTGGACAATAAAAGAAACATTAGGTGAGCTCTGGAGAATATTTTTGAATGTCACTAACAGTTGAAAAAAGTCATTAATTACAGTGAATTTTAATTCCACAGAAATACATAATTTTCTAGGAAACAAAGRTCATAGTAATATCACAATATCAACTGGGTTGGAAAAGACCTTTGAGATCATCAAGTCCAACCTATGACCTAACACCACAGTGTCAACTAGACTGTGGCACTGAGTGTTATGTCCAGTCTTTCCTTAAACACCTCCAGGAATCGTGACTACACCACCTCCCTGGGCAGCCCATTCCAGTGCCCAATCACCCTTTCTGTGAAGGAAGCTTCTTCCTAATGTCCATCCTAAACCTCCCCTGGCACAGGTTAAGACTATGTCCTCTCGTCCTATCACTGGTTGCCTGTGAGAAGAGACTGACCCCCACCTGACTAAAGCCTCCTTTCAGGCAGTTGTAGGGAGTGATAACATCTCCCCTGAACCTCCTCTTTTCCAGGAAAAACAAATCCAGCTCTTTCAGTCGTTCCTCACAGGACTTGTGTTTCCAGCCCCTCACCAGCCTTCTCTGAACATGCTCCAGCATCTCAACGTCCTTCCTAAACTGAGGGGCCCAGAACTGGACACAGCACTCAAGGTGTGGCCTCACCAGTGCCGAGTACAGGGGAAGAACGACCTTCCTGCTCCTGCTGGCCACACTATTCTTGATCCAGGCCAGGATGCCCTTGGTCTTCTTGGCCTCCAGGGCACACCCTGGCTCATGTTCAGCTGCTGTCACCAGTCCTCCCAGGTCCTTTTCTGCCTGGGCACTGTCCAGCCACACCATCCCCAGCCTACAGCACTGCAGGGGGTTGTTGTGGCCAAAATTTAAGATCCAGCACTTTGAGAAATAATAGTTAGCACCCTCTCTCACACAAGAACAGTTAGAGTTGGAGATTGCTTCATCAYTCTCCCTCCAGCTTTCAACCTGCAAGTGACAGGAGAAACATAATGGGCTTCCTGCTCAATTTTTGGACTAAGCACATAGTTCCCACCATGCCCTTTTCCTAATAAAATAACTGCAGGCCTCAGAGAAAGAGACAACTGAAAAMGTTTTCCTTAGCAAATTCCTGTGAAAGGGTTCTTGAAAAGAACAACGGCAGACAGAACACAGCAGCTGATCCAGGAGTTTGCTTTAATAGCTCAATATGGAAAAATCCAATAMGGGAATAARGAGGAAGCTAAAGCATAGAAGCAARAAATTTATATCTTCCATACATTACTAAAAAATCTAAGTTCCTAGAAAKTAATTAAAGCCTTTTTCTAGAAACTGCTAATGTTTTATAAAACTAAGATTGCCAATTTACTTCCTCTGCGTGTAATTATGTGTGTCAGGTCCCCTACAGTATACATCTTCCAAGGTTCAGAGACTAAGAAGTCTGAGCAATACCAAGACCTCATCCATCCCTCAGTCCCTCTTAAATGACATAAGATTGATGCATCTTGGATGGCATAAGATACAGAGATTCATACACTCTTGCTAAAAAGAGAGGAGGAAACTCACAAAGGCAAGCATCACCTTTAATAATATACAAATGTTTGGAAGCTGCAGTCTGATAATCATAGCATAATCCTGAGTTGGAAGGGAACYACAAGGAWGTTCAAAGTTCAACTCCTGGCCCTGCACAGGACAGCTACAACAATCACACAGTGTACCTGAGGGTATTGTCCAAATGCTTCTTGAACTTTGTCARGCTGGGGCTGTGACCACTTCCCTGGGGAGCCTCTTCCAGTGCCCAATCACCCTCTGGGTGAAGARCCTTTTTCTGATATYTAAACTAAACCTCYCCTGACACTAYATGWATAAACGAGCTACAGAAATACAGATCTTAGACAACAAAGCAMATGAAATTGAGAGGTGAGTGAAAAGGCTTTATAAATTTAAACTCAAGAAACAAGATTACAGACCATGAAAGCAAAACACAAAAATAGCTGTAGACAAGTTTCATGACTCTAAATAGAGTCAAAGATTGAAAATGGATGTCACCTGCAGAGAATTCTGCTCTTTATACTGTTTTTCCTGAAACTGTCTGAAAAAATGAAGCAGGAAACAGTGAAAACATGCAGGATTTCTGACCCTAAATATACACAGTGGGACCAACATAAGAAAATAGTAGTGAAACACAAAAAAAGACAGTATGTTAAGTAAAACACGATGAAAGGTATGACAGGTCTCATCTGCTCAAATTCAAAGCCCACACTAGAYATGTGACRGTTTATCTCTTCTGAGRTAACCTTAAATTGTGGTGAGCRGCTGTTTTCTCACTGCCCGCGCTTGGAAGAAGGAATCAGAGTCCTCGGGCTGCAGTTTGAAGATGTTTATTTTAAAGTCCTTATCTCTAAATTCTGTGAAACCAACGTGGTGTTCACAAGCAGCTGGAAAAATGAATTCTGCCCGCCCCGGAACATCACCTAGGTTTTTATAATCTAAATTATGTTAACATTGTTTTCTTCTAAAATCCAATAACTAAAATCCAAGTCACACAGTRAAATCACACCTTTACCCAATCCTAAAAACCCAACACCCTTTGCAAAAGGAAAAGGAAGAGAAGAACAGGAAAATGTGACTTTATCACATTGATCTGCCTCCATATTTGYCCAATAATAAGAATACAGAGAAATCTAAAACTAATATCTACACACCCAGTGATATAATAAAAAMCACACCAATCAAACCCTCGTGTCATCCAAATCCTCAGACAGCTTTGGAAGCCTTCTCCAAGGTGTCAGATCAAAGCCAATGCYATCTTTCAAGCAGGCCATGTGAGCCAAACCCCCCTGTCCTGGCTGTTGCCCATTCAGGAGACCCAGAGAAATACTCTGGTTTCCCACAGATATGTTACTGAAAAATTTTCAAAGTGTGGGACACTCTGCAGACAAAACTTCCTTAATATTCTGTGAAATAATTTGAGGTGTCCTATACTTGATGAGTAAAGTGTAAGCGAAGAATTTCCATATTCCAAGGGCATAAACTTTTATTAGCCTATTTTTATATTTCTTATTCAAGTAACGTTTTTGAAAAGTATATGTGTATAACAAATCTAGAGAAGCACGTATACTTTCCTCCCACCTGTTTAATATTCCTTTGTATAAAGCCAAGGCACAGCATTATGAACTAATTACCAAGTCTTCTCTGCATACACCTTAGAAATCATTACAGTAAGCAATGAAAACCTTAATAGAAACTGCATTTGGCCTACTCACAATTTGTCACTAAGTAACAATATGTGTAGTGGGAAGGGTTTACTCATCGCCTTTTACCATCAATACAGGTTCTATTCTTACGTAGCTCCATTACTCTTTTTTTCCTTTCTTTTTACTATGCTTTCTCACCTTCCATTTTTATTGTCCATCTGCTTCTCCTTTCCCTTGCAAAACTTCCCATGTTACTCATTTGCAGTAATACAAGACAGAAACCTATCTTCTTATAGGCCTCCACAAAGATATTAGGGCATTCCAGAAGGCAAACGAAATCAATACTGCAGTATGCTCAAAATACAAATACGAATGAACACAGAAATATTGACAAAAACTTGGAGTCAGCACAACAATGAACCTTTGAAGCCTTGTTTCATTTTTCCTATTTTTATTATTATATTATTTGGATTTATTTGGTTTATAAAGTCTACAGATACCAACGAACTGATTATTAACACTGCAAAATTATTAATAGATCAGCATTATCAGAAATGCACATATTCCATCATTTCTTGATCTTCTCAGCTGTTACATGAGGAAGTAAAATACTAGTATCTGGAAGAGGAAAATGGGGGGATGAGGAAAAGAGGAAAATACAAAAAAACATTCCTGGGAATGCTCAAGATGGTGGTGTTGAATGGGGAACTGAACAACCTGGTCTAGTGAAAAGTGGCCCTGCCTATTGCAGTGGTGCTGGAACTAGGTAATCTTTCAAGTCCCCTCCAGTCCAAAACKTTTCATGATTTTAGGATTATAATATAAGCTTGAAATAAAGCAAGAAAAAAAAAAAAAAAATCTCGCTCTGCTCCTTTCCCTCACCTCTCTGTCCTATATAGGTTCCACAGATTGAACAGACAGGACCCATTGCATGCAACTCAAACCAATGTATCAATAAAACTAACTGAAGATTGCTCTTATGAAACAGAAACTTTTGCCAACCTGTTAACCCAATCAGCTAGTACTAAGCAGACTAAATACTTAATCATTAAAGGGTAACACAAAACCAGATGATTTGCGCACTAGTACAGTTYGTAAACTGGCATATAGCTCAAATCTGTGCAAATATAACACACAAAAAAATTGATCACAACAGACTAAAAGGTCATGATGAAGTAGTACTGCCAGATGAGGTTATCTGCTCTCTTTMAAATTTTCATCCTTTCTCTTTAAATTAAATGAGGGCTTAAAGCATTTCTGATTCTATTCTCCCACTAATAATCCCTCATTAGGTTTAATTACTTACTTTCTACACAGTTACATTATTCCTACAAACAGTCAAGCCTACTTAAAGTTACTTTTCTAAAAATGACTAGAAGCTATGGATCCAGGAGAGATGCTTGTTTTTTCTTCACTACACACCAGCATTTTAAATGYTCCTTCCTTATGTACATTATTACGAAATAAATCAACAAGTCCCTTCAAGTTAATAYGTCAGTCTTAARTTTTCATGYTTTTTTCTKAAATGCCTAATCTATTTTACATATAACTTTGTGGAATTTGCGTACAACTGCCTACATACAGTTCACTCCTATTTTCTAAYTAATAACAGATTTCATTATTTTGTTTTAAAAAAATTATTCATGATGCAATTATTATCCATCAGAATGACTTGCAAGTTTGTCTGCATGCATGGTAGTCTACATGTCAAATTCATCATGCTTAACTTCACCAGTCTGAAACATAGGTTTGTCTGGTGTAATCACCCAGATCCTCTATCTAATTCATCTGAACAGACAAGCATGAAAAGAAGACAATGCATTCCATTTATATCAGATGTCCTTTAAAATGGGGTATACTGCACTCTTGGGGTGCCTGCTAGCCCAGTTAATTATAAAGGAAGTCTAAGTGGCTATGCTTTATTAAAAATCTCATTTTTAGACAGATATATTTAAATAAGACATAATCCAGCAATAACATGGCAACAGGATTATTTCTGATAGTATAGTTACATAACCTCTGCAGAACGACACAGACTATGCAGAAAAAGAGTATTTGCTGTCAGTAGAGCAGAATTCAGACTAAAAGTGTCTGCACAGCACCTTTAGCTGGTTTACTATTCTTCTACAATGACCCAGCACTGCCATGCTGGCAAAATTCCATTATTGTAAGGCTGGCCTAGAATGCAACTATGAGAAAGCTGAGTCAATGATTTAATAAACATATTAGCTGAATATTAAAAAACTTCATAGCTAAGTATGGTTGCTGAGATGCAAAAGAATCTTGTTGAATATTAGTGCTTATTCTATGCATTCATGGTTTATACTCTTCTTTAAATGAGAATCAGAAGTGCAGCTCACAGCAAACATTAATGAGTACTCCAAGAAATATACTGAAATACAGATCAGCATGTGCTGGAAAAAAAACATTTCTAGACCTTTACATAAACACCATTCCTAGGGTTTGGATTGCGTGGTGGACCAGTACCAGCACAGTAAATTTTCTTGGGAACTGAAACAACTCATGTTGTAAAGCCAAAGCTTTGATTCTGAAATAAATGCAAGGAAAACATATTTCAGAGTTGATTTAACCACCTGTTTGTGTTTTCATACTTTAGAAGCTTTGTCCTTATCAAATGTACTTAGAATAAAAATTGTAGTAAGTCTATTCAAGCCTTTTAAAAGAAAACTAATTTGTTCAAACCAAAATAGCAAATACAAAAGCTTTACTTAAACCTGATATTTATCAGGCAAACAYAGCAAGAAGAGACAGTAATAAACTTATGTTCTGCTATGCCTATTGAACTCACAAATACTGCTCTTTTTTGCCTYCTCTCAAGTCTGTGGTCAAATGATAGAACACTTTTGGCAATAATAGATTTAAAACTAAAGATGAAAAACAAAAGAAAACTGTARCAAAAGAAAATTGTTCCTTTGTAGTCAGCATCACCATTTCTATTAAATTACTTTTTTTAAACAATATATGTTTCTGTCTGGRAAATAAAGATTGAGCAGGATGTAAAATATTTTGGAGAATTCCGTAAGAAAATACAGCCACAATGACTTTACAAGACACCCTGCTCCATATTAGTGGTGACAGTAGTAAGAGAATACATATAATATGAGTAGGACAGAAATAATGTACAAATGTACTGATACTACAAATCAGCAGTGACAGAAACCTATGATGCAGTGACCAACATGCAATTGTGCCCTGTTTCTAATCTCCAGGTTAACTTAGGGGAACTATTATCAAGAGCACAATTTAAGGCTCTGTTGTCAGAAATCAGGTTTTATCTTTAACAAGAATGCACTTCTTTTGTATTGAAGAGCAAGGCAAGGAGTTAAAATCAGGTCTGAAAAAGAGGGAGATGATACAGTCAAGTCTTTTTGCACTGAGGTGTAATCAATAATAKTTGATTTATTCCTGTCAGAACTCTGTCTAATTTACTCTTTACATCAAGAATTCTATGTTTCTTCCTCATCTTCTTTATTTCCTTGACACTTAAACTCRGGGTTTCTGTCTTGCTTCATAAGGCTTTTTTTAAAAAATAAACAAACGTTTTTTTTCTTTTGTTCCTCCAGAATCACTTCAGTCTAGCAATGTTACATAGTGTAAGTTTCCCAAATCCTTACTAAAACATGTGCAAGGATGATAAAAAAGTAAATCAATTCTCCATTTGTAATGATGGAAGGCACCTAGGTTTTTTCTGTGTTTTATTTTCACAGAATTAAATGTTTGGAAGAGACATCTGGAGGGCATCTGAACCAACACCACTATTCAAGCAGGGCTACCTACAACCAGTTGTCCTGGACCATGTCCACATGGCTTTATGGAATTCAAAATTRTCTTCTTCATGACTTCAACTGGTTTTTATGTTCACATATTTTTTCAACTTCAATGTAAAGAATGAATCTATGCTTCCTAAATGAGCACAACAACATCCTAGATCTTATTTTTATGACACTTATGTGCAAAACTACAGAATTGATTTCTTCATTGCTGCAGGAAAGATAAGTTCAATATATGCAGGCTAGATGGTTGATAGACCTGAGATCTTAAAAAACACATAAATACAATGGTGTGGATTTTTATTTTTATTTTGCAGGTTTTGCTATTGACAGATTTATGTCTACCTCCTACTGTAGAAAGAATATGATAATATTACTGTGATAGTGCAGTAATATTATGACTCAATTTCACTTTAATGTACACTATTGCTTATGAAATGGCTAATAAAGCAGTTTTCAAGATGGGGACTACGCTACAACAATATCCATTACACAACAATAAATAGCAAATTACCATCAGGAGAAAAAAAATGCATGGCCAATGATACAACTCTAATTTATTACATTTTTAAAATTCTGGCAGAATGATTTATAAAAAGCTTGTATGAACACAAACTCCCTAGGTGAGCTCAGATGACATACAATACTGGCTGCAAAAAAAAGAGTTTCAGATTTTGAAGAAAAACTCATTTTAACTCTTTAACAAGTTACGCGTCCCTCCTTCTTTGAGTCACTTTTTCCAAGTATCATTAGCTACGTGCAAAAAGTCACTGAAAATAGAATAAACCTCAGAATACCRTCTACATAAAACATTTATTCAACAATAAATATGATATCTATAACTATTAGTTAATGCCCACAAAATATACCTTCAATTTTTAGGTAAGTAAGCATTAGTATTATCAGCATCCAGTCAAGACACAGAGAGCCTTTTCCCCTTAAGTGCTATCATTCACATTGGAAAGGGCCATCTTTCACTGGTATGTGGAAACAATCCATTTTTGCCTTTAGGTTCATATGCCTTTTCATGGTGCTGTTTTCTTACTGGTGTTATTGCTTATTTCCATCTCAACAACATAACCCACATCTCTCATTTTGCCCTCTTTAGCTTGCCTCACTCTACTCTGTAGACATTATTTCAGTTCTTTTAACATAGAAGTCTCCTCAGAAACCTAAGCCATGATTACACCATATCAGGAATGAGGTATGGTTCCTTAATCGTGGCTGAATACAGAGCAAGAGGGAAAGGGGAGAAAATGAAAGTTCTAGCAAACTGGAATTTCCTCATGTAAGATATTAATCCTTAGCCATTCATCTGTTTATTTTTTTAAGTAAAATGGGAGCAAATTTTGGATGTTCTGCCAAGGATTCCACTCCAAATATTCAACACCCAGAAGAAATGTTTCACGTAGAAAACCTGAAACAGTCACACTGCAAAACCCTATCTGCTTAGAAGTCTGAATAAAAACAGCTCTGAATACCAATACAGCTCAGCAAGCCCAACTTTATCTTTCCAGCAGAACTCAAGGGATTCAAGTGATTTAAGGATGCATATTGATATAAAATGCAGACTTTAAATGTGTTCCCCACTGACAAAATTACATAACACATCCCAAACAGTAATTTCAGGCTAAAACGTAAAAACAGCAAAGAATTGGACAAATCAAAGAAAATATTAAAATCTTCTGAAAAGTCAGCTAAATTGCCTCATCATACAGAGTATTAATTAAAATTACTTTAAACAGTAAAAGTAAACAACTGTTCATGCAATGAATACAATGCTTTATAAATACATCATAATGAGGGTAACAATACAAGAATGATGTGAACTATTAGGAAAGTTAGTCCCTTGGTTTCTGATGTATGTTTGCAGCTAAGGAGGAATTGTGTGTCAGGCTGCAACCAAGGTATTTTTGTGAGCTCCCACTGAATGATGTACAAACCTTGTGAATTTCAACAAAGCCAAGTGCCACATCCTGTACCTGGGTTGGGGCAATCCCAAACATGTATAGAGAATCGGCAGTGACTGGATAGAAAAAAATCAGGCAGAGAAGGACTTGAAGGTGGTGGTGCATGCAAAACTGAATTATAGCCAGGAATGGGCACTGGCAGCCCAGAAAGCCAACTGTATCCTGGGCTGCATCWGAAGCCTGCAGGTCAGGGGAGGCGACTTTACCCCTCTACTCTTCACCTGAAGCGWTGCATCCAGCTCTGGGACTCTCAGTGCAAGGAAGACACAAACCAGCTCAAGAGGGCTGGGAAAATGATCAGAAGTCTGAACAATCTCTTTGATGAAGACAGAGTGAGGGAGTTGTGGTTGTTCTACCTGAAGAAGAGAAGGCTCTGAAGAGATGTTTGAGCAGCCTTCCAGTAACTAAAGAGAGCTTGCAAAAAAAGATGGAGACATACCTTTTAGAAGGGCATATAGTGGACAAGAGAAAGTGGTTTTACACTGAAAGAGGGGAGGTTTAGATYGGATATTAAGAAGAAATTCTTTATTGCAATGGTGTTGAAACACTTGAACACGTTTCCCAGAGACATGGATGCTCCATCCCTGTTCAAGGTCAGGTTGGATGGGGGTCTGAGCAACTTGGTCTAGTGGAAGGTTCCCTGCCCATGACAGGGGGGGTTGGAGTAAATGACCTTTAAGTTTTCTTCAACCCAAAGTATTATACGATTCCATGACAGGATTAATTAAATAAGAATMCTGTTACAAAAAATAAGAGTGAACCATTCTTCAAATAAGCTTTTTTCCCCTTTTCTAAATTTGAGTCTACTGAAATGTAATTCCTTTAGCTGTTCTTCAGCTACATATTGACAGAAGAATTGCCATCATTGCCACTGCAAACAGATGTTTGCCTGTCTTTTTTAAGTGTGGAAAGACAATAAAAGAGGAATTAAGCCTGTTGTAATGAGCAAATAATGGCTACTTTTAAGATGCCTCATCAGAGGACAGAATCCAAAGACCAAAGGCAGAAATGCAAAGCCAAGCAAAGAAATTACTTTTATATTAGTTTTCATAAACAAAAGCAGRTGTTTCACAAAGGCATGTCAAAATGCTATATTTTTTTTGTTACAGTGACCAAGCAGAAATGGAAAATATGCAATTAATTACTTCATTAGATGATCTTCTGGAAAAAATTATTTTCAATAGCTTCTGAATATTTTAACAATATATATATCAGTGTTAAGYAGCATAAGAGAGGATTATGGTTTCAATAATAATCAAAACTAGAAATCAAATCTCCCTTTAGCCTGTGATAAACTGTTATTTTAATAATTTCTAGAAGAAGTAAAGAAGTACAGGAGGAAAGAAAGTAAACCCAAGCACTGACAAAACTCAGACAACAGCCTTGAACCCAATCTGTCAAGGATGACATTCTTCAAAAAGGGTGAAACTTTGTATTGATGAGACTCCTTATAACACACCTGCAGTAGGTTGACCCYGGCTGAACACCAGCTGGTCACCAAAGCCACTCTATCATTCCCCTTCTTGSCTGGACAAAGGAGACAAAATAGAATGAAAGGTTTGTGGGTTGGGATAAGGGAGAGATCTCTCAGCACTTASTGTCACAAGTAAAACAAACTGAACTTGGGGAAAAATAAATTGAATTTATTACCAATAATATCAGAGCAGGATAATGAGAAATAAACCCAAAACTTGAGAACACATTTTTCCCCCATCCCTCCCTTCTTCCCGTGTTCGGCTTCACTCCTGATTTTCTCTACCTCCTCCTCCCTAGAGGCACAAGGGGACAGGGAAGGGGGATGGGCTCAGTTCATCACATGTCTCCTCCCACTTCTCCCCTGATCCAGCACGGGGCCCTCCCATGGGAGATAGTTCTCTTTGATACAATATGCACAATCAAAAGGTACTTCAAGACCCAAATTCTCAGTTTATCTTCTAGGTCCATGATAATACATGCTAACTACACTCTAAAATCACTTATTATTTAGCATTTTCATTCTGATGTTCTTGCCCAAAGCAATCATTCTGACACCCTTTTGGTGTCATTAGCAAAAAAAGAGACAAAACCTACCAAGTTGCAACTTCTATAATTTACCAAAACAGAGAGAAGCCCTAGGTCATCCTCATTATGCTGAAACCTCAAGTAAGAAAACACTAGTCTCTTTCCCATAATAAAGATGTAATTTCCCAATACTTGTCAMGTGGTGCCCTAGCCTGAGAACTCCAAGTGCCATGTAATAGTGCAAGAGCTACCTGACACATCACTGACTTCAAGTAAGTCATTTTTTACTTAGATTGGCAAACCATGATTTTTTTTGTGTGCGTGTGAAGCACTAGTTAATGCATAATATTCCAGGCTACATCCAGCAGAATCATTCTTTCCTCAGTTTTGCTGATCAACCTCATGGCTTAAAATGTCAGGCTTAAGATTTCATAACATTATACAAGATGACTTCTACACCTCCTAATGTAGTCCTCAGCATTTTCTACAAAAAGAACAAAACTATTCAAGCCATGAAATCGTGCTMCCTCCTACAGTAGCACCATTTGAAAGGGAAAAGAAAAGAAGAAAATCACAAAACTAAAACAAAAATTTTTAAAAAAATCCTTCTAAGAATCATGCAAATGCATCCTAATGCAATCATTTGATTCTGTCTTTCTGACATGCTGGAAAAAAATACCCATGCCACTAATTAATCAAAGTTATGTAGAGAGTCCCATGTTCTATTCATATAAAAAACAGCAAAGATCCATATACTGTTAATCACTTTTAAGTAGAATGGACAACTGTTCTCAATTTAGAAAAACAAATTACACCACACTATTGTGCTACAYACCCATTAACAGTCTTTCTTTAAATATGTTTATTTAAAATGAAATTTATATCTTTCTTGATCTAAATCTCATTTTAAATAAACATTTTTCAGTTTGACTTTTTGCTAACTCATTTGCAAGCATCAATTTTGTAAAAAATTCCTTTTAAAAATCTTCTGCTAAAAGCTGAAAATTTAAGGAAGGCTCTATAAAGAAAAAAAATCAACAATTACAAGTATCTGAGTCAAAGCAACAGTTTTTCTCTATTTGACCTTACTGAGTTCACTTTAATGACTTCAAACTTAGTAATCTACACAGGAGTGCTAAATTAATTGCACAACAAAATATGTTCAGCTATTGTATCATACCTGCAAGTCTTACTACAACAATATTAACTGAATTTTTTCTAACTGAAAAAGAAAATGAATGTTGATAATGATCACACAATTTTTCTTGATCCTCAGAAGGAACACAGTCACTCACAATATTCTTGTACCTGTGCCAGGGCATTGCAGGACATGGATGAAAAATCAAATGTGAAAAATAAAAAGGCTGTATTATCAGCTCAAAGGGTTCAGGGATGGTTCTCTGCCTGGGAGCCAGCAATAAATGGAGTACTGCATAGAGCTGCCCAGAGAGGTTATACAGTTTCTGTGTTTGAAAGCCTTCAAGACTCAACTGGATAAGTCTTGCAGTCTCTTTTAACTGGATAAAGCCTAGCAGAATCTGGTCTGATGTCACAGCTGGCTCTGCTTGAGTAAGAGATTCAACCACCTGAAGTCACAACCTCAGTCCCTATGATTATGGGAGTGATCCTATGAGCTATATCTCCCTGTTTAGTGAAGATACAAAGACATGTACACTTGTCCCTAAAAAATGTCCAGCTTCTTTACATTTCTTATACATAGGCAGACAAGCTCAGAAGATTTTGAGTAATTTCCACTAACTATAGTAAAAACAATGGCCAATGAACTGGCTGCCCTCCCTAATTCTTAGCTGTGACCTCTGGTGCTAGTCAAACCTATTTGCAAAATTGCCCTTTACTTCCAACAACTAGACAGGCTGTCTGAAATACATGGCAAGTAAGTCTCAAGGCTTCATACTCTGGAYATGAAAGGCAGATACATCCTTTTAAGCTACTATCTCAAAAGAAGAAAGATAGAACAAAGACGCCAGTCCAAAAAAATTGCATCTGTGGGGAATTCATTCAAAGTTGGCATATCACCAAGAATGCTGATAAAATTCTCATGTAAATTCACTGTTCTCTCTTAACAATACAAAGAAAGCATTTCCCTCCTGCCTCTTCTTCCTTCAGCTGGTGTTAGCTTTTAACCATTTATTGGCCATATGACCCAAAAAAAGAATCGAAATCATTTGCTAAAGATCAGCATAAAGTAGTTTATGATATMTTGGCATGCTGCGGTGCCCTTAAAAACTTTGCATGAAAATGAAAGCTATGAAACAAAATAATTATTAAAAAGCAGTGAATAATCTCTGTTACAAAATGTAAAATTAAAATCAAAGATGCACTAATACATCTGTTAATATATCTCTTCATTCTCAGTGGACAATACCAAAAAGAATTCTACTTGTTCAGGGACATAATCATACAACAGACATGAACTGGAAAATTACCCAATATACCATCAAGTCTTTCTTCCCATTGCCAAAAAAAAATTCTATACCATGTACTACCCAGCATTTTATTCTAGCCAGTTCAAAGTAGATTAAATTTCCTACRACTAAGGTGAGGATTCCCAATTCAAGAGTCACAGCTTAACAGCATAATTCACAAATTTCAGAAGTTCACAATCACTCTGCTATTTTAAGTGGAAAAAAAGTCTTACTGTAAATAGAAAGGCAAACTTAAAGGAAAAAAAATCTTGATATTGAAAAGATGAGAATTCTGTGCTGGCATACGACTGTGCTTGTAGAAACTTATGCCATGTTTATAGTGATTTGGAAATTCTGGTCAATTTGTACCAGTCCCAAGCAATTTTTAATTTTCACATTGACTAGATTGTGCTAGGAAGTTTACATAATGTAGGATGAGCCAAAGGCAGCAATTCTGTTTTCATAGGTAGGATTTCATACTGAATATCACATTTCAGAAGTCTACAAAATAAAAATTACCATGTTTATAAATTTCAGTGCACAACAGAAACACTGAACTTGCTGACAAGCCATTTAGTGTAGCACTGCTACTGGGCAATGTCATATTTAAGTGAAAAGACAATTGTATTGGYCCATTACCATCTCAGTGCTCTATTTTTGACTATTTGACAGAAACAGAACACATATATAAACAGCAAGATATAACAAATACTAGTACCATCTCTAATATCTTTTTAAACCAAAAATCACTCAATCAAATAGCTCTGGYTAGCTTATCTTTCTTTGGCTATTTCACTTACAGCATTTGCTATCACTATGGACTGAACCCGGCTGTATCCATTATTTGTACTGTAACTCCCATTTTTGGTTATGCAAAATACAGTGAGGTTGTGRAGTTTGGTTCCAGAAGAAGGACATGAATCTCAATACTTAGCTCCTGAGAGCTACACATGCAATGACAAGGAAAAATCTCTAGAAATTCTGTCCATTTCCATTTATTAGAATTTAAATGTTAGAAAAGCATTACCTGATTCACGTTTAGCTGTTTCTGTACTACAAATACTTTCCCTTCTAAAACTCTGAATTTCCACATTTGTGTGGGAACATAATATATAGCAGCAACTTACTGGTCCCTAAGGGAATCATGTCAATTGGCATTTTAAAAATTAATTCAGTGACCTACAATAATATGAGTTTCTTGTGCATAATATTTGTCAGTAAGCAATGTGGGAAGTTCTGAATTCATTTAGAGAGCCAAAGCTTTATAAAGGCAAACAAAAATATTCTTGAACTGCTTCTTCTAACTTGKTGTCTTCTGGTGAATGTTTGTAATATAGGAACAAGGAAAAACTGAATATATGAAAGGGATCTGCATGCAGTGAGGTTAATATTTAAAACAGAAAAGAAAAAGGAATAAAAATTTTTGGCAGTACATGCCCAGCCAGCTACATTATTAACTTGGTGAGACATTCAGAGTTTGCGAAAATTTTGCAAATCTTCTGAAAACTCTAGCATGGTAGGTTTTATATGTGCTTGCACAGATCATTTTTAGTCACTATGAAGAAAATTTGCAACCATAAGCAGGACTTTGGGGCATAAGGCCCCACCTAAAAATGCTTAATATCTAATTATATCAGCACTCCCTCTTCTGATCTTACAAGTCAGTGAAATGTCAGAGCAGCAGTTCACTGAATGGTTTGTGTAAATAAACCCCACACAGAATTGCATATCATTTTCTAAAGTTTGCTGTTGTAAGTGTAAGTTGTCTTTAGAAATAGCTTTTTTCAACTTATTCCCATTGTTCCATGAAGCATGTTATACTGCACTCATGAGTTTGGTTTATCAATAACAGAGAGTTAAAGTGGGATGGAGCTATCAAAGGGTTTAGGWGTCACTGTATATGAAAACAGAGCATGTTCTAACCAAGGATAACATACTCATACTATATAATACACTCAAATAATCATATATGCAATATATTAAACATTTACAAAAAAACCCAGAATATTATAGTCACATGAAGACAGAAGGAGAGTAGTCATTACTCAAAATTTAAGGAAAAAGTTTCAACTTTTAACTTCAAAATCCTGCTTATGAAGCTGCCACCAAACATTTAAGTGGCACAGACAAGAACCAGTGTGTTTTGCTAAGAAAGCATAATAGTTTACATCTGAACTATCTATTTTAAATTAAGTACCTATACAAAAAAACTGCAAGTGATTATTATTCCATGAAAGGATAATATAGTATATATTGTCAAGTTTSCTATTTTTTTAATGGAATCTGAGACAGTAAACAGTTCAGAGAGTGCTTTGCATGCAATTAATTGCCATCTGTCTTTCAAGGACAGTTTCCATTTCCATATAGCATTAAAAATATTGAAAATAATTCATATTCACTATTTCAAATTTCTACAGAGCATTTATTAAACCTCCATACTTACCAGTGGATAAATGTTACATTTTCTTCCTCAAGCAGCTAGCTACAAAACTTCCCCACTCAAATATGATTCTTCATGTTTTTCCAGACTACAATAAATTTTTAAAACTAGAAGCCTTTGCCACTGCACAACATATCTCTGCATAACACCAATAATCATTTAGTCAAATACATAATATCTGACTGCTAATCTGAAAACTAACATTCTCAGTAACATGACAATATTGTAATACATAATTAAATATAGTATAATGGCCACTATCACAGAAACAAAAATTTAAAGAGAAATCTAATATCATTTTTGTAAGACAAAAATACCAACAAATTAATTTCCTACAAAGGATTTGTTTGTGAGGAGTTTGGTGGTTTGTTTTGATTTGGTTTGCTTTTGGTTCTCRTTTTTTGGGGTTTTTGAAATATGTTCTTTACTTAGCATTCAGGTTCTGGTTGTAGAGTTTGTTTCACTCATGGAGAGTTGCACTCTATCAGCCACAGTCACAGTTCCAGCAGAGTCACTGTTACGTTCTCCATAGTGACATCAGTGTAAGCATCTTCAGAAATAAGTACTAAAATTTCTTGTGCAAATGAGCAAGAAAATTAGGATCTTCCTACATCACAGACTGAGATACAGGGCATTCAATAAAAACTTACTCTTTTAGTACTTTTTTGTTCTCATCAGTGCTATGTAATATAAATCTGGAACTCACACAAGACTTCATCATTGGAAATAAACACCTGTTTAAGTGCCTTCACAACCTCATCTAACTTCAGCTCTACTTTAGGCATGTGTTTGGACTCCARAGTTGTTAGTCTATAAATTCACAGCTAGGAACTAAACTACTTTATGATTATCAGAGAAATTAGAAGACAGATGCCAAAGACTGAGATAGAGGGAATAACAGCAGTGAAGGAACTAAAGGCCACTAACAAGCTGAAACTTGTCTTACACTGAAGGATGGTAAGAAGAAAGTCAAGTAAGTATCTGACATMTGTAGGAGAAAAGTTGGAATCCACRTTAAGTAAAAAATAAATTTCACTAATAACTACATTTTTATTTTTGCTGGACTTGAACCTATTGAACTGATGAAAACCAGTTTAAAGATCAAGACTGAAAGTATAACAATGCTGAATAGAGACAYTTTTGAAAGATTGCAAATGAAACTCAAAATAGTGAAAGAATTCCTTGAAGGATTATTTATTAATTTTAAACTAATGAGTCAGACCTATAATTAAGGCAGTTGGCTGATTTCCATATAGCAGATAGATACTAGCTCAGTTCAGTTATCYAAAGCTGTAGGGTGGAGGGCAAGACAAGTACCTAACAAAAGTTATGACTTCACACTTGGAAAAGACTGGGATGTGATACGGAAGGCTGCAGAAATCCCTCAAGACAAAAATAAAATGATCAAAAGAAAAGGAAGGGGTAAAACAAACAAACAAAAAACCAGATATACTTACTCTGGGGACAGAATAAATTAAAAAATTAAAGAATACAAAGTAAAATCTTAGGAAAACTTTCACAAAAGAAATACTGCTAGAAATAGTATAAGACGAGCATATGGGATGTAGGGCCATGCTCAGTTTTTGCTAAACAACATACAGCTGCAGGCAATGCAGCCAAGACCTGCCAACTCAGAGTAAAATGAAAAAAGTCATATCTAGCMGGCAGATGGATGTTCAATGCATTCAAAAAGCAGCAGACATAGCACTGCAAGTCTGCTTAAAGATCACACTCAGAAGATCCAACCTGGAAAGTGTACTTCTTCAAAACAAGAAAGCTTTGTGAATTCAGACTTGAATTTAGACAATCTTATATAAATGTCATTTCTGGAAAATGCTTTAAAGATTACTAGACTCAAAACTTGATACAGAAGACAACTCAAATTGAGAGCTTAAAAAAGTAATTTTAAGTGATAAATGACTCCAAACTAAGGTGGCAAAAACAGAACTAGACAAGCTTTTTCTTTTATTAACTGTCATGATCAACAGTAGCAATACAATAATTTAGAAATCTGAAAGTTTTAAATCTTATTCAATAAAAATACATAAAAGTATAGAAGTAGAAAACCGCATTGAAATATCAAGAGTCAAGTGACCCTTTATTTCTAAAATATGTTTTCTCAAAACCAGTATTACACCCTCTACTACTTCCAGCACAGGAGAAGACGGGTAAATCAGAATGAAGTGTATCAAGATTGGTTGAATGCTATGAGAAGAGTTGCAGAAAAATTCTGTCTTCTCTTTCCAGAAGAGTAATGTTGTAAGTATTTTATTCAATGTCTAGAATGCAAGTACGAGTACAAACAGCAACCTCTTCTCAGGCTGTCCATCCCATTAACGTAGGCCGTGCTGTGCCAATGCACGCTCTTGCTCTGGGAAATGTGAGAGCTGAGCAAGGCCTGTGCAACGAGTCACTGCAGCTGCACACACACAGCCCCTCCCTGCAGATCAGCCTCTCAGGTTAGCTCAAGGAGCAGKCACAGCACAAGGACCAAGGCTTTAGAAAAGAAACCAGGAGAGACAAGAGGAAGGTTCTTCCTCCTGAACTTCAAGTGCCAGAGACAAAACAATTTATCTGCTCATAGAAACAAAACACTGGCTGGGAAAAAGGGGAGAACTGGAATAATTTTTAAAGCTATAATGAAGGAAATTCTTTCTCAGCCCAAACTATGGAACATGTTGTCTAGCATTTGTTAGAAAAACAATGGGCATTTATCTTTAACCAAGTCGCCAAAATGCTGTAATATGGCCACTGCTTCTTTTTCCCTCAGATTTAATATGTAATTTCAGCCATATGTGTATACAACAAGAAACTAATTAAATAAAGACCTCACCTGGAAAATAAAAACTGGATAGATGAGGTTTTTCTTCTAGACAGCAACACATCTTCAACACAAAATCAGACTCCAATTGRGAAGTAATATTTAAAGAACAAACTTTTCCTTTATCTCCAGGAAGGATACAGATTACTTCATGTCAGCTMAAAAAGTTTATAGTAAAGGGAAAGTGTGGGCTGAAATCCTCCAGGATAAATGTCTCTCTGATGAGAAATAATCCAAGCTCATTCAACTTTACACAACAAATTCATCACTGCAAAAACAAGCCAGAGAAATAAGAGAGGAAAAAAGAGACAAAAAGAGTACATGGGAAGAGAGGGAGGAAAGGGTTTTTTAAAATCTGAAGCAGGATGCAATTCCAAATATAAATTAAGTTCAAATGACACAACTAAGTTTTCCTTATTCTGCCAGTGGAGGTAACTTCTTTCCTCCTTTACTTGTTATATCAATATCATGAAAACAGCAGCTGATTTTCACAGGATGGAAGTGAAATTAAGCAGACTTACTTGGCAGTTTAATTGCTGATCAGAAAAAGACAGCTTCAGTTAATAAAAGATTTTGCTCTGCATCTCAGTGAATCAGCTTCATTCTAAATTTCACAGACACGTGCTGATACACAGCTGATAAGCAATCACTCCTTAATTTTTTTTTTCTATAAAGCAGTTTTTGTTATGGTACGTATGAGCAGATGAGACCCCCCCAAACTCATAAAATATCCACCTTGGTATTTAATACAAGCTAAAAACAAGCCAAAATTACATTCTGTTAGTATGGTATATTGCCAGAATAAAGATGTAGCCACAGCAGCCAAAGATTTGTTGGCAGAGATGTTTTTGTCAATCAAAATTCAAATAGTTAAAAAAAATTATAGATACTGCTTTCCATTCAGAAGACATCTTACCAGATCTCTATGCAAATTTATAATTATAAAAATGTTTCCATATCTACAAGCAATATTTAGAATMTATATTTGCTTCATATAGAGACTCTAGTTTACATTTTTTATATTGTAAACTGACATGAGTCTTATTTAGCAGGAAATCAATTACTGCCCTTAATTCCATCTGAGCATTACTGGTCTGCCCAGAAAGCAATAGATCAAGTATAAATTTATGGCTCAATATGGATACCAGCCCACAGCTAAAAATGTGCAGCTCTGTATAACCAAGTACATTAAGCAGTCCTCGGGGGTAACRTATAAGCAGAAGCAACTCACATAATTCAGCACACACTATGGGAAGAAGTCTTTCAACCACGTCTGTTCACCTTTTTTGGTCCAATCCATTTTGAAAAGAAGCTGTGCATATTGTCAACATAATGAATGAAATCTCAAGGCTCCTCATAAATTTTAAATGTCCTAAGGGTTCTTTTCTTCACCATCATGTGAAATCTGAGTATTTAATCTGAGTATGCTTAAACTGAGCAGGGGGGRTGGGGGGGAGTGGGCTTGGGGGTGTGTTTAAATTAAGTATTTTGATGAATGTGCCCTTTCATTGTCTACATCTGCATTCTATAAAATGCATGAAAGTAAAAACATTCAGCAACATTATATAGCTGTGTTTTCTTAGATTAGCCTTGTTTTACTGTATAATCCCCTCAAACTTCACTGGTTTTCATTGCAGTAGCAGTCCTTCCCATACACCTTCCATTATGACTTAGAGATTCTATTATTTATTTTAGTATGAAGAACACTATAAAAAGCAAGTATTTATAAAATGTACCATGAAATTCTTTAAGGAAAGGGTTTTTTATCATTCTAAGAAAATAATCTCTGAATTCTAGTAATAAAGAACATCACTTCATAGTAAATACAGGATAAGAATTGTGCATGTCTTCTTTCAAATGTAGTAACACCAAAAATATTTTATTCTTTGTAAAGCAAATGTTCCCTAGAATAATCCTTTCAAAGTAGGAAGCTTTGCTTGTTATTTTTACAACTGAACTAGAAAGCAATGTAGTGAGTACGTCAGTGTTGGCCAGTTGGGTATATTTAGCAATACAAAATCTTTGTTCCTCTTGTTCAGCAGCCTTAAATATTGTCATGACACTCTTTTTTCAGTAAAAGGAAAATATCTGAGAGCCTGAGAATTTCTAAAGTTAAACCAGTATCTGTAAAAAAGAAATCCACTCTGCAATAAAAAATACTTTAAGAACTACCATTTTCTTCAATACCAATTTTCTTCTTGGTATTCTCCCAGAACCAGTACTGCTTMCACTAAATTTAATAGACATCAGAAATGTATCACAGCAGCATTTTTTTTAAACAACAAATAAAAGTATTAGATTATGAATCATTAGTATGAGAAATAAAAAAAAAAAAAAGAAAAAGAAGAAGAGCACAGGCTTAGAGCTTTCTGTGGTTTTTGTTCTGCTATTTGGGAAAAATATTTTGTGAAGATTCCATATTAGACTTTGATATTTCATAGCAGAATTTGAAATTATCATGAAAAACCCTAAACTAGCTGATACCTATGTCTACAGGCATATTTTTCACTATAATATAGCARTGAAGTTTAATTTTGGAATTATGTGAACCTTTCACCTTCTTTCTTATATTTCATTAATTTCACAAAGTGAATTTCACAGATACAAGTTAGCAATAGGAAAAACATGGCAGAACTAAAGTACCTAAAAGATAAAATAAACATATGTMATTTTTAGGGCACCACCACTAAATAACCATGGATATAAAGAAAAATTATCATGCCATTCATTTTCCATTTCCAGAAATACTTCTTCATATGCAYCTTGATATCACTAAGATATAAATTTAATACTAGCTTGGAGTTAATAATATTAATGGAAGACACAATGTTAATGTCAGGACTAAACATCTGGTCTATGGATATGTTCCTACAATACATAAAGTATTGCAATTGGGATAATCTTTGAGTATTTCTCTTTTTTTTACAATATTGATGCAAAGGAAGGTGAAATACAAGCAAGAAATACACAGTTTTCACATAAATGACAACTTCTTGTTTTTGAGAAAAAGAATATCTTCAGATTGACTTATTTCAAAGAATGCCCTGAAGACTGTGTTCAGACTCTCATTGAACCCATCTTGAATTTTACAGAAAGATCTACTAAGAGCTGCGATAATGGCACAATTTTCAGCTAAATCTGAAATTAAAATTTGACATCAGTAATCAAATGCAGGGATTTCTGACATTTCCTGGATGAAGAATAAATGAAGAACAAAAAATACATGATAATTTTTGCAGTTTGTTGCCACAGGAAGTTGTAGAGGAAGTCACATTTAGCACTTTATGGATCAACCATCCCTGAATTTGTTTAAAAAGATGCTGTACAGATCCTGATACTTTTTAATGTAAAGAAACATATCCAATGTCTCTCAATGCTGAGGAACTACATAGGGAAGGGAACACAGGTGACAATTCACTCCTTGTTTTGCCAGTTTTGAAAAGAGATGCTAAAGTAAATGTTTTCTTTGTCAGAGAGTTTGCAGTAAGTAGCCTTATATTTACAGAATCACAGAATATTCTGAGTTRGAAGGGACCTACAAGGCTCAGCAAGTCTGACTCTTAAGAGAGTGGCCCATACAGGGATCAAAGCCACAACCTTCAYGTTACCAGCATTGTACTTCATCCAGCTGAGCCAATATCAGTGGTCTTGCACTTCTGCCACATCCCAATTTTAGACTGTTTATATAACTTTGGCAATTGCTGTGCCAAAACCTTAACTTATAATTCTGTGCTTTAAAAGGTCTCCCAGCTACCCTTCCACCACAGCCCTCAGCAAGGGACTTCATATCAAGATTTACTTTGGCTTGCAAAAAGTTGGGGCTAGGCTAACTTTCTTGTATTTGCTCCTAGTTGAAAATAATGCTCCTTTTAAACTTTCCATGCTGAAGAAGAATCTAAATTATTTTATTTTAAAAGTGTTATTAATTTTGACTTTAATTTTATAATCTCATTCTAGTGTGAAATAAAATAAAACACAGCSTTTTTGCTCCATGATGAATATTAGTTCTTGGTAATGTTGCTTGTTCAAGTAAAATCTCTGTCAGGAATTTTTAAGATGCATACAACATAATGTCCTTAAAACCATTTACTGTATTTAACAGACCACAAGCCCTCCAGAACACTGACATCTCCATAAATTTATATTGGTAATTTACTGAAGTTTTTTCAACTTTCTTGCATYGATTTGCATTCAATTAATAATTCTTTACACTCAGTTCACAGGACTATACTGCATATTCCAAAAGCTTGCCATACATAAATGCCCAAAAGATTCCTCTTAAAAATCCCAGGGATTATCATTGCCTGTTATTTTCAGTGAAGTTTAAAAAGTAGGCAAGAGTAATAATACAATGCTTAGTAGCTTTCCAACCAGGTTGGTGAGTACTGGGGACAGGTAACCTGAGAAAGACACAGAAGAAAACCAGGAAAGAAGAAGAAATTAAAAGGTATTGTCTGCTCTGATTATTCAGATAATATAACTGATTATTCTTATAGCCTCACTTACTTCTGATACTGTTCCATACCTCAGGCTAAATTCAGGTATCAGTGAGGGAACTAAGGGTCAGGAGTTCCCAGTACAGCCAATGCTATCAATGGAGCTTAGATTTTGTTGCCCCATTTCTAATGTGTTTATCTGAGTTAGAGCTGAATTGCTCTTTGTTATACACACTCAGTGTTAATGCAGTAAACCATTAGTTTGAGATGAATTTTCAGGTTGGACAGTGGCTGAAGCCCCTATACAAAACACTGTCCACTGTTTCACAGTGCAAGAGTCTAATTAAGTAATTAGCTAAACATGTATGTATTGAAATGAAAATATTGCTTTTAATTCTTCACTTTTGTGAGAGCTTCAGCATTCTCTTTCAAACCTTCATCATAAAATACTGCCTGAAAACCCTCTTAGATSAATGCAGTGAGAATCTAATTAAATCAAGTTACTGAACTGTGTCCATAAACAGTGGTTTTAATTCTGTCAACTTAGTATCACTRATACCATCCATAAATTTCGTCACATTTACAAAGAAACCATGAAAAGTCACAGTTTCACTACATAATAAGTTATACTCTCCTGTGTGACTTTAATGGGCTCTGTTAGGATAACAGCAGCCAGCCAATTTAAAATGTTCAGGCTTCATTTTGTCAGCATCTGTGATCCAAGGGGTCATTCATTAAATTATGACCTTATTTCTTCTGTGTGGTTTAACAGACAGAGAGGAAGGAAGGGAAAAAAGAAAATAATATTGTAAACACAAGTATGGAATCTCCCCAATATTATTTAGTCATCTGCATGTATAGCTCATTAACAGATGCTTTATCTCAACAGGATGAAAATTTGACTGCAAAACTGAAGACTCTTCATGGTCAGCTATCAGTTTCCCAAAAGGWGTGTCCAATAAGTACAGTGAAAAGTAGGAAATGTCACTCTGATAGTTAAGGTACAACATGGAAAATATTTTTTTCTGAGCAGTAGTAGACTGCACAWAAATAATCCTTAAAACTGTATGGTGAAACATACTCAATTTCATTACTATTTGATCACCTAATTTAGGGACAAAACTGGAAAATTTATACAGAAAGATGTTTTTATTCTAATTAAATTACATGTCATTTATTTAGCCCATCTCATTTAACATTAAATGTCTAAGTATAATTGATAAAAACTCATTTCTGTAAGTGCTCGTTTTTCTCCACTGACTAGAGAGAAATTCTGGTGAGTAGGTTTGATTTATGATATCTAACTATTAAAACAATAGAGATAATTGGAGTAAGTTTAATGCAGAAACCCCCCTTGAGGCGACAAAGAAATCTATATAGAGTTTCTTGAATAATGATGCTTTTGTCCAAAATCAGCATCCTTAGGCCTGACAGAATATAAATAAGAATAAAATAATAAGTTAGTAAGCCTTCATTAGAGACTTCTGAAATACAAACAAGACATAAGATGCTATGAAGGAAGGAAACAGGCTTGCTGGCCAAACCTTAACAGATGAACTAGTCTGTTGTAATCTGTTTAAGGAAGTCTGCAATGATAAAGCAAAACAAACACAATAAGAAGTAAAATAAAGATGTCACAATCTTGTCTCTAGAATTGGTACTGAATAGACACTCCATCAAAGCRCAGCTAGGATCAACAAAAGAAAAGAACAGTGTCAATCTTAATTTTTCCTTCATCATAGGCCTGTTCTCAGCTTCCTTGTTTTCTCTCTGATGTCTCTGAATGTATTTATTATGACTGGTTGAAAGAGGCATGATTCACATCCCAAGATGTACTCAAATGAAGTGGGGGATGCAAAGTAGTCCATTTTTCAGTAGCACATTATCTATRGCTTGGGTATGACCTCAGATACAGGTACAATCTAAGCATCAAAACCCATAAACTGGAGACAAACCTAAATATGTTTTCTTTAGCATATAACTGCCATATAAATCCCAGTTACATTGYTTGAAGTGGTAAAAATTCCCTTCASCTTATTAGTATGAACCTGAATATAACAACCCAAAACCAGCAAGAAAACTTYAGGAAGAGATCTTATTGCCACACAATAGGTTGGGTCGAAGGAGACATTGAAAGGCCATGAAGTCCAACCCCTCTGTCATGGGCAGGAATACATAGGTCAGAATGTTTGTTGTGTTTTTTTGGGGATTTTGGGGGGGTTGGCAGGTTTTTTTGTTGTTGTTGTTGTTTACAGGTCCTAAATAGAACAAATCCCTACATGTACACAGGTATATATCTTATACATGGCTAAAATGGTGAATTATTCTCATATCAAACTAGAGCATTTCCATTCTAGGGAGAGGACCTTCAGCTGTTGCATTCACATTCTACACAACTGATGAACATGGATTTTGTTTTCAAATACAATAGTGTGACACTCTAGAGTCTAAAACAAGAATATAGACCATAAACACATCCATAAATTAATACATTAAAAGAACAAAAATAAAATATTATATATTTGAGTTTTTTAATAAGGTGTAAAATGCAACTCTTTAAATTTTTCCTTTTGCTCTTTTTTAAGTCTTCTGATTTTCTGAACTGTTTTAAAATAGATTTGGATCCTAAGGAGAAAAAGCTGGCAATATATTCTGGGCCTGTAAGAGGAAAATGGGGATTACAGTCTCTTATCTCAAGCAATATGAACCTCATTCACTCTAAGGAATTACAACAAGGATTCCAAATCCTTTCAGATTCTGGCTTTCAGCAGCACCAATCATTGTTTTTGTTGGGGGAAGTCACTGGGGGAAAATAAAAACTACTAGTTTTCATAAAAAACAGATACATTTAAGAAGTTTTGCAGCGCGTATGAGTAATATGCTGCAGTCATTCTGCTACTGCACGCCACCTGTTTCAAAATCTGCCCTCTGTGTGCCCATAAAGGATACTTCCCAAATCAATCATGTAATCTGAAATTGTTCTACAAGTATTACATACACACAACAATAATTATTAAATTATTATGCAAGRCTCTTATTTGCCAGTTAGTCTATTAGACATACTTTTAAAAAAATTATAATCTCACCAATTYATATTTGCTGAAATTTGTGCTGTTACAGTTCTCAAATTCTGAGTGTGGTTTATTTTCTTCTTAAGTCAAAGACCATTTTGAATATCAGCTATTCATARAAGTCTATGTTAGTTCACCTTTTGTACTTGGATCAAATTTCCATAGCAATCTCCAAAATCAGTTTATTCTTAGAAAACACATGGGAGACCAATCAGGAATATATGAATACAGCAATCATAAYCCTGTTGTGTTCAAAAGGGTTCTTCAGGAGATAATATTAAATATTGTACAATTCATGTAGATGAAGCTCATGATAAGAGCAGTACTGATGTGTTTTATTTGTTCACTTTAGCAACTGCAAGTATGAAACAAATAAGAAAACAGTAGAATAATAAAACCTTTACTCAGCCCATTCCACTATCAGTCATATTACTATTAATATATCATAAAGCAGGAGTATAACTGGTAGATTAGATATACCAAGATTGACTRCTTCTAGGCTTAAATAATGCACTTTGGTGAAGTGTCTATTCAGTAGCAATTCTAGAGAGAAGATTGTGACATCTTTATTTTGCTTCTTGTTTTGCTTGTTTCACTAATAAGAGCAAATGCTCTGTTCATGTYCTCTGTATACCAGGAGCTGACACATTTGCCAGCCCTGCTGGTACCACCTAGAGAATGTACTTGTTGCTGCCATGTCATACCTCATGAGCTTCAGCAAATCRTGTGTACAGCTGCACACAGGAATTGAAACAAGCCACACAGAAGAGCTAAATGTAGTTGCTAGCAGAAATTTCTAGAAYGGCCCAGGAGGGCTTTTACAAATCAGGACATGAAGAGCCCCTTCAAATCTAAATTTCCCTTGGTGGTTAACTGCTGCTGTATTAGCAAATCTTGTGAACTGGAAAACCTTGCTGAGCTGTCTCACATACAGTTACACCACTGAAATGTGAAACACAACTGCTAAGAGTCTTTGCAAGCTTTCAGTATTTTCAAATGTATCAATTCGATCACATAAGTATTCGAGAGTTATATTATGCTTTACCTGTTCACTAACTACAAGTAATAGCTGTTTAAAACATACATAAAGAACATGCACAAAAAAACCTTTTAAGTTTTAAAGGAGAAAATTTAGAATTAGCTGGAAAAAAGGCAAAAGACTTTAGAAGAGTGGGAGACAACAGCTGCAAAGCTGCAGACTTACAGAGTTACTGTAAATACTTACATAAACCCCAACCCACTTCATGCATTCACAACCTCTGGAGTCTTTTCAACACCACAAATGGCCACAGGATTACAAAAGAGGACTGAAAAAAAAGAATAAAATTGGAAGGCCAGCTGCTCAAAACTCTCTCAAAGTTAATCACTGAGATAATTTCTCAAAAASGATACGCAAAGAGGGAAGAGGAGAAAATATTCCGTAGGAACATGCTTACCTGTTTCAATTATAAAAACTAAGAAGTACCTAGAAAAAGTTTCAGATATTAAGATGCACTTTTTCCTGCTAAATTTGGTTTCAGATATTTTAAGGCCTTTGTTTTGCTAAGTCAGGTTTAACTTAAAGTTAGTTAATATATACTCACATCATAAATTTCTCCCAGTAAGGAATCAGTCCAATATTGCACTTTCCCATCACTGTCAGTTTTAAAACCTGTCTCTAGATATCATCTGATAGCATGAGGGTCTTAGAAAGTTACAAGAGGCCCATGAAAGATTGTTCTTAAAACTTCCTGGCATTGCAAGGTATTTTAAAGATGTTAAAATAAATGTATGTCAACTATACCAACATTCCACTTCAGTTATCAAAGATGTGCACGCTGTTCCTATGAAGTAGTAGTAGTATTGACCTGGAACAATTAATATTCTTCACAAGTTTCATGACATCACCTCTCACAGTGAGGAAAATGTAGTTACCAATAAAGTCTGTGGAAGCTATTTCTACTTTAATCAGAAATGTGACACCATCTCATCATAAGCTGCATGGAACAATGAATTTAAATCTCTAATTCTGTCTCATGGATTCAGGAAAGCTGTATCAATTAAGGATACAGAAAATAATTTGTAATCAGGTTTTCCCTGGTAATCTTAAATAGGTAACCCTTTGAACTCAAGTAAAGTGCAAACTAAAACAAAYTTTCTGTGGACAAAAATACTACTGTCAGCGTCCTATAGGACTGAGGAACACACTGTGCATGATCATGCATTTAAAAATCTTCCAGCAGTATTTCTTTACTAAGGTCAAACTCAGCACCYGTTTAAAAATAGCCTGTTCTGAGGGCGAAGGGGATCTTATGCAGACACAAACATCACAGCAGGCCTTCTGGGTGTACAGGATGCTATTATCCYTTGCCTGCTGACAACATACTTTCCTTTATATGGCAAGACTACACTTCTGTCATTACAGTTGCCCTAGTTCTGGAAACATCAAAGTTATTGTTCTGAAAATGCCACTAATTTATCCCTTAAAGCAAACATACAACAACACATAACACAAGAAATATGGTCACTAGCTATCTCTTTTTTGCCTTAAGATATACACTATTAATTACTGAAATTCTAAATAGCATGATGCTATGAATGATGAGTTTATGAGAACAATAATTTTAAGTTTTTACTCCTAGTTTTTCATTTCCCTACACCAAAATTTTGCTAATATACTAGTTTTTTACATTTCACAAAGGTAGCAATAAGAAAGACACCTACAATAGCAGGGAAAATCAGAGCTGAGTGGCAAGAGAATAGGCTGGCTAGACTGTTCTGCTCCATATTGGCAGAAGACACAGGTCAAGTTCAAATCAATTTAAGTTCTATTTATGAAATAAATGAAAAAGATTTTYGTCAATTCTTCCTACATAAAATCATTAAATTACAGACATGACATGAAAATTTGTAGGCAACCTCTGTCTTTGCTTCCAGTGTTCTATCACATTAATTTTTTCACCTTCATTTTAGGTRCCTTTTATACTTTATTCCTGACACATTTTTCTCTGATTTTCAGTCCCTTATGAATGAATCCAGTCAGACTTCATTGAAAATCTAACAAGTGAGCAGATAACTGCTTGGATTCTTGTGTACTTTAACAGRCTCAGCTTCTCACTTGGGAACCATTGTCCTCATATATTKGCAAAGCATTTCCCTTTACTGTAGKRTGTTGAACATGTCCCAGTCTTTGGACGTCTGCTTGTGGACTGCCACCCACCCCACTGATTGTTGCATCACACATGTCTGCCTGAACCTACTCATTGTTACTGCTTCAGAGAATTTACAATCTAGTTCTAAAACCCAAAAGCCATTTTATCATTCTCTCCATGTTCAGCTGTGAATRAAAAACGGGATCYCAATGCATGGCTGGGTCTTTTTGAAGCAGTTATAAGAAGTTATAAATATCACAACCATATATACAGAACAAGAGGTTTTTAGAAACTCCACTTCCATGCTATAAAACAAATTAAAATCATCATAATGCTTATTGTAAACATTAATTAGTAAAAAATGAATTAGTAATGTTAACCTTGATAGAGTATAACTATTATGCCTCACATCTTAAAAGTTCCACTGCTGAAATCCCATTTGAAGTAAACAAACGGAATAATTCAGGCAGGAAGTAACCCTGGAAGTTATCTACTTTTGCTCATGATCAAAACAGATGCAATTGGAAAGGCAGATGAGGATGCTTGGGTTTTTGCTAGTCCAGTTTCAATTAAGTCTGGAGGTTTCATAGTCTCTCTAGCTAATGACTTGGCAATTCTAATTCTGCCTTTTTTTTTTTTTTTCCCCATGGGTATAGTCAGAATGCCCCTTGCTGCCCTTGTGGCCTGTCTCATCCTTCTGCTGYGCATCTCCAAGGATTTCTCTCTGTAGCTAATCATCAGACAGACAGCTGACAGTAACATAAAATGAAGTCCCAAATACATATGCATGTTTTGCATATTTTTTAGCAATTTTTAAAGCTAAATGTTGTTCAATTGCGCTTTTCAGGAACAGCTGATTGAGCATAAAAAACTAATGTTACTTTCATCAATATAATTTCCCTAGAAAATACAGCGCTTATAAGGTTAATTATAATTTTAAACCTGATAATTTGCCATTCCCTTGCTTTTGCCTTTCCTAACATGTTGAAAACAGAAAACAAGGCCAAGACTGTTTATTACATGCAAAAATATTCATGTCCACAAYATATTCAGCACAGGTCAAGACCCATGGTTTTTCTTCCAACCTCACCAATTAGATTGGAAATAAATATTTTTCATGTGTAAGCAAAACTCACTTTGTCAGCATATGTGTAATTGAAAGATTCCTAGAAGAAAAATTCTGTAGTCAATATTTATGGTTGCTCATAATACAACTGACTAAA
>CADDXX010000014.1:2985412-3009205 GCA_902810485.1 Alauda arvensis
AATCTATAATTTATCCAAGAACACAATGTTTGAACTATCCTGTGAAATAAAATATCACCTCAGTATTTCCCAAATCGTACACAAAATGAAAGCAGGCTAACTGCCAAAAAAAAAAAATTGGATAAAATGTATTTAGGTATGTCATAGAAAGAACCATTTCATTTGGTTAACTGCTTACATCCAGAACTTAAAATAKAAATAATCAGGCTTCATCTCTTTAAGAAAATTACTGTATTCTATGATTCGAGAACTGCTGAATCATACTGTAACATCCTACATATATTTCTCTGTTAGAGCTTTCATACTACTGCAGGTAGCAGAACACAACATTGGAATATGAATGCCTTGATGCCAGGGAATTGCATCTCTTTGAAAGATAATGGTTTCATATGGAAAAGAAAGATTAAACTGATTTCCAGAGTTATTCTACAAAAAAAAAAAATTTAAAAATTCATTATTCCCTCTCCTCATAAGTATAGAACAATTCCTTCATAATAGGTGATACAGCATCTTTAGGTCCAAAATGAGTACTATTCACAATTCAAGTAAAGCAATATGAAAGATAAACACTTAAAATACTGAGTTTATCTTAAACTGAATCTAGTATTTAATTAATTCAGCATTCAGCATTTCATAAGTTCAGTGGAACCTAATATGCAAGTACTTTGATTTGTTATCTTCTCTAKGAATCATAGTYGGAACATTGGCCTCACTTTTAAGGGAAGGAAATKTCTTTCAACAAAGTATCAGTTTAACAATCCTCTAAAGTGTCAAGGCACCCGATCAGCAGATTAAACAGAGTATGAATCCAGAGCATATATTTWAAAATTATGGTCCATATGTATTTATCATAATCAAAAATACACTTGATCTAAAGTGCAAGAATAACCATATGAATACTCATAATTTTTTATCCTATATCATCATAGATTTTTCAGTCTGAATTTACACAGGAAGGAGGTGTCTAATCTGAATACCCTACAGAAAATGAGCACTGAAATTTCACAGTAGTTGCTGAAACAATCATATTACCTGCCACTTCCAGCAATGAGATTGTGTAGCTTATTTCACTGACTTGTAAAACCTTTCCTAGTTCCAAGTACCTACAAGCAATGCCAGTTATAAATAACCAGTAATTACTTCTCAGCAGTTGGAAATGTACTGAGAAAAAAAGGTATCAAATATTTTCCTGTAAGAGTTGTCAAAGATTCAAGAGTTTCTTAAGGTTCAAGGAAAAAAAYGTTCAGGAAACATATACTGTTACCTTTCTGTGCATGGCAGCAGATTCTGCTACAGCAAACCATATTCCTAGCATCTAAATTATAACTATTCCAAAAGGTAAAAGTGACATTTTTCTAAACCAAGTCAGGYTTCAAACTTCTTTTGCTCAACATGAACTTCACAGGGCAGTCAGCCATCCTACTGTAAGGCAGAGTTACAGGATCAGAGACAGCTTTCCAGCCAACCAAATCACTGCTGCAACTTCTGCAACATTCCAAGCRGCTGTCCTCTAAGACCCAGGACCTCTAACATAATGTGGCTGCCTCTTATCTAGAAGAACATAAAAACTATTCTATGCTGTCCCAGCTTTTTTAATTTCTATTGAAAAGGTAAAATTATGCCACTTGGTAAAACATTTTTTTTACCTCTTCTTCATTTGCCTGATCACTAAAAGGTGAAGTAAGAATAATTAAATTGAATTAACAATTCAGTTAATTTTGAGATCGAAAGTTACTGTTAACACTCCTCCAACAGCAGAACATAGGGCCTCCTTATGTATCAGCTGCTAACATCATCCTACAATTTCAAGATCACAACATAACCAGTTTTTCTCACATCCTGCTTACTTTTCAAAGAATCAGACAYACATATATTTTAGTGTAACTTTAAATTAACTTGTTGTTATTATTTACAACCTAATCTAGCTGAGTTGCAACACTACTRTACCTCACAGTTGTTCCAGTGTAAATACAGATAAATCAATATACTTATCAGTATATACAGTATCAATTCAGTAGCATCAAAATTAAAGCTGTTCTAGGTCATTGTCGAGGCGGTCACTACACAAAGTGGAGACTACAAGCAGTCTCCCATTATTGCTACTTGGTGGCTCACCTAATTCCAGGTGTCTTGATAGGAGAAAATCAGGTCCAGACCTCCCTGTGGTTTTCACYGGCCACTCTCAGCTACACCAACGCCGCCTCCCCCACTACATCCCAGTAGGTCACTGTGGTAGTCGAGATGGTCAAAACACACAAACACCTTCCTTAAAAAATTCTAGGGGCTCCAAGTATCAGGACTTTATTATCTATAAATCTTTCATATCAATCAGAAGGCTTCAGGCATCAACACCTTGCTATTTAACAGTCTCTATCCTATTTCCCAAAGGCAGCTCCAAGCAGCTCTCAGGGTCTGTCCATTTATGCCAGCAGCCAGTCAGTCAGTTCTCCTTCTCTCTTCCTTCTCACAGCACCAGCTCACTCCAGCCTGGCCTTGACCCAGCCTCTGTCCTTGTCAGTTCCTGGTCTTACCTTATCTGTTGCTTGCCCTACCTCCTGTCCCTGGGTCTTCACAGCACAGCAGCAGACTCCAACTGAGCTGCAACCCCAACCAAAGCCCTCCCAGCCAGCTCACTCTTTATCACACCCATAGCTGGGAGRGCAAGGCTGTTCCCACTCTAGGATAATTAACACAGCTGCAATACATCAGAGGCAAGATTATCTTTAGTACCAACTCTTTGTTTCCCTACACTCTTTACCTATCTTACCACAGTTCTACACAGGATAATCTACAGATCTGTATTTTTAAATATTTTGCTTCTGAGGTGGGCAAGACTGTAATGTCCCTCCACTTTCACTCAAGGGGTCTTAAAGCAATTTTAYGTTACTTTCCTCAGAAGTAAATTCAACCAAATACCACAGACTCTGCATCTGACTTTAATTTTTTTTGTCAAGTCTCTCAATGCTRCATTTAAATGAAACACAAAGACTATATAATGTACAGGAAAACCAAAAACAAACCCAAAACCTAGAACAACTGGGTAATCAATGAAGTGGATTTAGTAAACCTCCAATGTAGTWTTCTAATAAATTTTCAGCAAGCAAYAATTTGTTTCTTAATTCAACAGCAAGGTACTTAATTCAATAGCAAGGGCAATAAAATCAACCAGAATATGAAGTTCTCACAGCACAACTTAYAATACTACAGTAGTCTTCCCAGTCAATCAATCAACACCTCCCTCACAAACAGCAAATGCCATCTGACTTCTCCATCATTACCTTCTTAAAAATAAACTATTAAATTTATAATAAGCTATTTTTAAAACTCCAACTTGCAATTTAACCACTAAACAATCTGTAAGAYATGACATTCATTTATGTGACTTTTTGGCCTAAAGAGTCTAGCCAGACTCTTTCCAGCAACTGACTCTTGTGATCAAATCTTGTAAACTTCCTAGTCATGTCCATAGACTTTAAATGTAACAACCATAACTTTAACTGCAACAACTTCTTTCCTCCACAACTGCTCCGCTTCCACAGTAATGCAACAACTGTCTATTAAACCCCTCCTGAGCACTTCATAATAAAACCAAGAATCATGTACAGTATCTGGAAAGTTTTCTTAGAAAAAGGATTTTGCTTTATAAATAGAAGAAGCAAGGCTTTCTTCCACCAAAAGTATTAACACCTATATATAGTATGATATCCACACTAAGAATAGATCATAACACAGATAATAAAAGAAGAACTACATATTTGATTTTTAGCAAGAAAAGACATGAGAGGTTGTTTTTTTTTTTGTCCTCAGCTAAAAGAACAGAACAGGAAAAGATTTTCTGAGGTCACTGAGGCACAGAAACTAAAGTGATTATTTAGCTTCTGTGTCAGCACAACCTCCTTTGCAGTGTCCTACCWGCCAGAAGACAGATGACTTCGTACAGAGACCTAAGTACAAACAAAAATAGAACAGAAATTGGAAGACTTAAGAAGGCCAAGCAGAGGTATTCATAAAAGGTTGTCCAGTATTTTAGTCAGAAAGAAGCTTTCTTAAACATAATGCAAGAACCATTACATATCCATTCATGTTATATCTATCAGAATTTAGTAGAATATCTTTTTGTTATTACAGGTAATTCAAATTCAAGGCAGTTCCTTCAGTTAGTATCTTCTTACTGGTATTTATTTTAAGCTRGTCTCAATAATGAAATTCCAATTAGTGATCTTTTATGAATAGCATATATTCACTTTGCACCATTTGAGAACTCTTTTGTTTTCATCAACTAAACAAGACTACATTCCTTCAAAAATTGCATTATTCAGATTTGTGTGTATAGGCTGAAACTTGTTGATCCATCACATAAAATCATCATCACAATTATCTTTTCCAGTTCTCATTTCTGAACAGGTGCCAGTGAGGGACACAGCTGCAGAAACAACCTCAAATGCAGTACTTTGAATCTTCCTCCAGAATGATGATCTACACTGGATTTTTCAAAGATCAAGCTCACATAAATGCTTAGCATTYAGAAGTTTACTGAAAGGTCTGAGTATAATCTTACAGGCAGAGGAAGCAGTGACAGAACCCATCCCTCATAAGGATAATATGGATAGGAGACAAGAACTATGATTTGGGTTTTTTTTAATGTCAAGGAATTTCCTGTGTAGAAAGTCAGCTTGTACTTAAAGCAATTATGCTCCTATATGAGAACTCMAAAGAAGCTGACAAAATATACAACACTTATTTTCTTATTTTTATAGCTGACCTTTAAAAACATGTTTTTAAACATACTGCCCATCTAGCTATTACAGTTCATACTTTTAAAAGCATGTTACCATTCAGAATGCACAGAACAAACAACACGGTTCTCCTTTTTATTTCCACAGACTAATTTAGCATAGTTATTTTTATTTGACACATAAGAGCACATTCTAAATTAGCAATGGAGGGACACCTGGCAACCTGTCCAGCAGTAGGTTCCTGCTCTCAATCAAACATTGGAGAAGGTGTTCTCTCTATTACAGACATAGCACAACCTTTAAATTAACGTTTAAATTTTTGACCTCAAGGTTAAAATCAGTGTCTGTGACTACAACCTTAACTTTTCATGATTTGAAAATTTAAGCACCAACTTTTTTCTACGTTAAGACAAGTATTTTGGAATGAAAAGAYGGTATGATTGTTTAATCAGGACAGGAGGTTTTCCATAAAGGCAACCAAAATTAATTTGAGACCTAGAAATCACTCGTTGGCAACATCTTTTTATAACACTGCCTGCATTTGTACATAGTAAAAAACAAATTACATACAGGTAAAGTCGGCAAAAATATGCCTGAATCTGCAGTAGAAGAGCATTATCCCTGTAAGTACTGGGACGTGCAGCTGCAGCCTGTATTCCCAGGGAACTGCATGAGCTGTACAACCCCACTGTGATGCATACAGCTCCAGCTACAATGCTGCTGGGCACTTTTACTTTACAGAGTAAAACCAGCTGAGAGAAAGCTACACATCTTATAACTCGTTCTGCAATATCTGATAAAGTTCTACACAACTGTTGAGATCTACCCTCAGCTAAGCTCTTACAAAATAGATGCTTGTTTTACACAAAAGTTATTGAAAAATCAAGGTCTGCCTGGCAAAAACACGCACTCATCTTTGAAAGATGATCTCATGTGCTACATGACTATTCTTTCTCTTTGAAAACAAATAAATGCATTTCCAAAACTAAAAATATAATGTACTTTTTTCTTTTTTTAATCCATTTAAGAGATGGAAAGATATTATTCTAGAACACAGAATAACAGAAATTACTTCATTTATTGAAAAATTATTCCTGTTTTGATTTTCAATGCATTAAGCYCAGTAATATAGCAGTACCTAAATTRAGCACTCGAGCAACTGATCAAGTTAAGATTGATAACATTTTGCTTAGCTCTGAATCAAATTAAAATTGTGAGTCCAAAAGTTACAGCATGTAACATTGAGCTCTCCTAATTCTGGTATCAATAAAAATGAGTTCATGCTAAAGGGAAAATATTCTAAAGGCTGAGGTAAGATATAGCTATTTGCAAAACACTAAACTGTAATTAARGAAATAATTTTTTGCTATCAACCTATTATCTCCATTGGTTTTACCTGACTCTAATTTAGCATTTTTAAAGACTAATGCCATTCTAAATATTTTGTCTTAAACAAGGTAAATGCACATGTGTGCATACAGTGACAGCTGTGGTTGAGATGAGTGGTTCACCTACATCAGATACAGAGACCAAGATGACAGAGACACATGCAGTCTTCATTCAGTACCTTTGCCAGGTATAAACACCACCAAGTACTTGAGTACTCGGGTGTTCATTTGCAATCAAAGTCATAAAATAAAATATATATATATATATGTTTATGAAGAATTAGATTGGASAACAAAGGAAAAACCTTCAGATATGCAAGCAGTATCAGAATCATGACCACAGGCTCAGTGATTCTCTTCTGGGGCCTCCAGGACCACCAAGACTAACTCACCTCTTTGCTTTCTTCATACYATAAGAGATACCATGTCATTCTGGATGGCTGCTGTTACTACCACAATTCCTAAAGGGATTGTTGACATCCCAACTAGCAAAGTCCATTRTAAGTAGAAATTCAATAGGCAAAACTTGGAGCAAAGAGATGAGTTTGAATGGACCTGGTCATGCTGCCATGAAGGAATATTTTACTTCAGCTCTKGTTCTGCAAAAGACCACCCTTCCATTTTTAACCTCTAAATTATCYTCTGCTATAGTTTGGCAAAGAGGAGACAGTGGACAAATGTAAAGCAGCCAACAAGGACACAGAACAAYGGCTCACATATCCATTTGCCTATCTCAGTCACACCAACACTTTCTCAGATGAATTTCTGAGAGGAACAGTAAAGAAACACCTGATGGGAGATTGGTCTTCCCCATTTATGCCTTACCTAAAACAGACTSTGAGGACCAGCAAGTAAAATTTATACATATATGTGAATTATAGAAATCATAGGTAAACAATCAAAATTARAAAGATAAAARTATTAACCTGTTTACACAATAAAAACATTGTATAGCATAACTAAGTCTCACAAACTGAAAAGTACAAAATCACATCCAGATACTATATCCTGCAAGACTTTACCACACAATTAAAAACTTAACAACACAATAAGGAAGCAGGCCAAAACTRCTTCTAACAAACCTGTATCATGAGGCACTTTAAAGTTGTTACTGATAAATGTAAACATTGAAGGATATTAAAACTATCCAATAGATTATTTTTACATTGTTCAACTCCCTTTGTATTGATCTTAAAGTGCTTTTGGAATACTCTGATCTGTTTATCCAGTGGACTTCCCAAAGACTAAGAAAAACTTCCTTACAGTGCATGAATACAACTTCTATGTGGGTGTACATAAACTCCACCAGGATTAGGRAAAAGCTTCCAAACATACAAAAATCCCATACAGCATCTAAAATACCAGTTATCACACTCAGACATACAGCAAAGTGAAAATAACCAATGCAGATGGCTCAGACAGAATCACAAACATTCAAGGAGTGTAATAAGAATGAAACTATTAATTTTGTTTTCTGATCAGACAATGTGCTCATTTTCTGTTCAGTCTATTAATTACTAATCATATATACTGACTCTTTTAAACAATACCAGAGCATGACTTGGGCAGAGGGATGCATACACAGGCGGAATCACATTTTACAGCAATCATTAAGTGACCTGAAATTGGAGTCCTTTTGCAATATTATCTGTAGCAAACATGAATAAATTCATATTTGTAGCTAGACTATTTACAGAAAATTTTACATGACAGAAAATGAGACAGATCACAGGGCAAATTTTAAGTGTCTAATAAAAGAAGAACACATGAGAGAGTTGGCTTTAAGAGCTGATAGTGAAAATTGTCTTACAAATTACCACTCCAGTGAAGAGGTAGGCAAAAAAATGGGATAATTAGAAAAGATATATGACTAAAAGGCATAAATTCCAAATTATATTTGGAAGCATATAATATGGCTTCCAAAGACATTTCTGTTACAATCTACATATTGTGYATTCCACTTACAAAACTAAAACCTTAAGCTTATACTCTCCAAGCATATGAGTATGTATTATATCCCTACGTCAGTTATGAGCACTTTGACATTCTATTTCTATATTATATTAAGGATGAAATGGAGTTTCTGTCCTCTGTTAGTCTTGAGTACTTTCAACAGCGAAACACTGCCACCTTTTGGCTTGATACATAGACCTCCCAGTTTTAAATGTAAAATCACATACTTGCTCCATTCGTCCTTTTTTGAGGTGGTTGAATTCTTGCAATACTATCTAAAATTTTATTCAGTAGACATATTTCACCAGGAAGAAGAACGTACAGTMTTAGTCAATTTGGAATATTTTTCTCAATAAGTACGTAGCCAAGCAACTTAAAACTATACTCCTTTGAGCCACATAATGTTTTATCTATTTCTATCACTCAACTCTTTGTTCTTGGCAGTTTTGGTACACATATATACTRTATCACATGATATCTTGCATTGCATTCCATTCAAGCAAAAACTTGGTAATGCATTTTTTGAACATCTGAGTTTTGAAAACAGATTATAGAAATAACAATAACACATTATTAAAAAYGTTGTGTTCCTTGCTCACATATATACCTACATTATTGCAGATGAAACACCAATGGTCCAACATCTACATAAGTATTGAAATGTATGGAAAATTACTTACACCAGTGACACAATGTCCCCACGCTGTACATCGTAATTTCTAATGCTCCAGTGGTTTAACAGTACTACATCAGATSCTTGTCTTCCCCCAGGATTCAAAGAAGGCTGAGAGAAGGGGAGAAAAATAGATCTACGTTTAGATCGAAATTTCCTTTATCAATTTTCCACCTAACTCTCTTTCCATCAACAGGTGAAACCCATTAAAATTAGTAAAAACATACCCACTTACCATAAGAGACCAAGAATATGTTGCATTATATGAAATACATTTGAAATACATTTCTTTATTAAATGACATGCTAAATATCATTAATTTATGACAAACTCTAGTTCACATCTTTCAATGCACTACTTGATGCAAATCAGATTACAAAGGATACATACTTATGGCAARCCTGATGAAAAGAAGGGATTGCTCTTACTGCTTATCAATTAATATTAAAAACAAAGGAGAACCAAGTATACTAATTCCCAGGGAAAAAACCAAACAAGCACACAAGCTTTTTGTAGGCATCTTACTATTTAGAAAAGCATAATGCACTAAAAATGAAATACTAATCTCATCATCCTTTGCAAAGGGGAAAAACAAGCCCTATAYCTACAGCACACACTGACTCTGGCAATAAATGTGGGACTTCCATAACAGGATACAAAAAAGTGTGAATTAAAATAACCAAGTAATTAATGAATAATTAGGAGGTACATKAAATCCCCCAAAATTATTTTGTGATATGATACAAAACCAGGATACCTGATCAATGCTGGCTCTGAGTTAACYCTTGGGAAAGGGCAGAGGAAGGAAGAAGCCCATCACAGTACTGKTTTTATTTATGTTTGCAAGGCTTACTTTAAAACAGAGACTCCTTTTACAGACAGAAATTATTGAAGAGTATTCCAGACTGAAGTTTTCTAGTAGTTTATTTCCCAGAAAGCTTTCTCAGAGTCTCCAAATACAATTACAGTACCTCCCAAGTTGGCCAAGAGATAACTGCTAATGTAGATTATAGWGTTAGGTGATATATGCAATAAAGCACATAGTGTTGAAGCTAGGCTACCCCTCCTTTGCCTGATAACTGCAATGTTAGCTAAAAAATTTGTTGTTATTGCTGTTGTAGAAAAGGCACTGAGARTATAACTGGGACCATCATATAAACCACTGGACTTCACCGCTGATATTCCCCTCTCCAAACTGATGGTACCTTCAATGACTAAACCAACAGGGGGACTGAAATTAACTCCTCTCAACCCTAGTAATTAAAGTGTAGAATTTCATTCTATTGTTGTTCAGTAAACTTTGCTCTCAAATAAAATGGTTATTTAGTATTTAACTTCAAAAAGCAATGTAGAACTGCTGATTTCTCTTTACTACAGTTTCTCCATTCATCATTGTTAAACAGATTGTTTGACAAAGACATACTTCAAGTGGGATTTGTGAAAAATTAGTCTTTCAAGGTGCAAGAGGAAGTCGTGGTAGGGTCCTCAGCAGGTGTAATTCACATGAGCAGTAWGCAATATGATAGGTCATTCAAAAGAATAAACACGGCAGGGAGGGGGGAAGGGATATGACATCATATGTTTAGTTAAAGAGCAAACGAGGCTACTTACATTTTGGCCTACAGGTAAAWTTCTAGTGAGGTAAATCAGGGGATCAAAACAGATGACTTAACATCCATAGAGATATGGTTTGAGATTAATCTATAAATATATTAATAATCATTGCTGTTTTATTTACTAGACTCAATGSACTGCAATCGCCAGATAAATGAAAACCAGGACCTAATTAGCAGTTACTTTATTAGTGGTTTTTAATCAGGATCTCCAGAATTATTTATCCCTTTACAGCATTTTCCACCAAAGGATCAAATATTTACATACAAGTGACTTACATACAAACTCACAAACAATTCAGTCATACTCACTTTGCCAAATGTGGGTACATAGGAGTCAAAARCTTATAGCACCAAGTATAAGGCAGAGGCCAATCTTACAAAGCAGGAATCATACATATGACCTATTCTCACAAAGTAAGCTCCTTAGTAATCAAAGGTATCTGCCTTAAAAGGCCAAAACAGAAGGATGAAACAAACAGAAACCTTAAAACTGTTGTTCCAAAAGATAATGTATCTTACAACTGATACTTAGAAGATCTAAACAAGTGCTCACACTTTTTGTATGAAGTAAACTTACATCAACTATATCTTACAGACAAATACACCAGCTGTTTACAGTATTGCCCTAGTAGCACTATTCTGGTTGACTCCCATTTTTTTCTGCATTTTAACAACAGAGATACCTTAGAATTTTTAATACATTTAGATATTGCATAAGCTTTTTATCTTAAAGCACTCTAAATGCATTTTTAAAGATACCTGATCTCATTTTGACCGACAGAGTGGATATCCAACTCATTATACATTAGAATTATGTTTGAGAAAAATACAGCAGTGTAGGCTTTTTTTCCTTCTCTCTCACAAAAAATAAACCCTGACAAATATGCAGATAATGATACTATTTTGTTAGAAGAAAATGAAGGAAAACTAGGGGACAACTATTAATTTATATCCACAATCACTATTGTATATTAAAAAAAATAAAACATTAAATCCTTCAGCAAGCCTTTCCCTACTATAAATAACACAAACTGAGATTCCACAACAAACAAGTATAGAAACAATACAACTTATTCCTTGTGATATTTTATCTAGTAGTAAGTTTTCAGGTCTAGCAAAATCAAAATACAGCTTCTGCAAAAAGAGTCAACAAATAGCATCACAAGGGCTTTTCATAAGAATCAGAATGACACAGAGGCTTCTTCCTTCTAGTCTGAAGCATTATAAYTTCTTCACTCAAGTTTTTGGCATAAAAGCCTGCTACAAATGAGGCACATAGGTCTTAATCTAAACTGTGGTGCAGAAGCCACAAAACATTACTCTTTCCAATTACTAACTAATCTAATGCTAAAAGCATGCAAATTGAGATCCCCAGCCGTATGATGAAGCCTCATAGGACACAAGGTTCCATAAGTARGAGGGTAAAAACATGCCCTTTTGCTATAAATAATGATTAAGCTGATAGTTGTTATGCTGCTAGTGAAGGTCACAACTTATTTGCTTGTAGCTTGGGGAACACAAAGAATAYTCACATGAGCTTACAGGCTTAGGTACAGTAATCCTAATAATAAAGTTAGGAGGAACTGCCACAGAATAATTACAACTACTATTATGCATAATGGAACAGAACATTCAATAATGTTTGCTGCAGACATACAAGTGCTTCATCAGAAATCACTGGTCAGGCCGCTTMCTATAATCCTTGGTATTGACCTGTTTGCAATAGAACTTGCATTTAAAGCTGCACATATGCTGTCATTTTCTACCCCACCTGAAAACAGCCCACTTGATTTAATGAATTCACRAATTTATATATCCATGAGGGGTTCCTTTTCCACATCTTTATGTATGAAGCATTCATAATACCAGACAAACAATGAAACTCAAAAAAAAACAAACCAAAAAGCATAAATCATTATCAAGATGTCCATATGACAAACATTTTAAAGTATACAGCCTGCACTACAAGAAGTCACACCAAAAAAAAATCCACAACAGGCAAGTAAGAAATCTTATTACCAGTTATTTGTGTCACTTACATTTAATGTTCTAAACAAATTACAATTCACGAGAAACCCACTATAAGTAGAATACTAGATGAGCACATCAATCTAAAATCCTGAGCAACAAAACTACCTCATGTGATGATTAAAAAAACCCAGTAAATTTGGAAATAAAAGATAAGGTAATGAAACTATTAAAACTGTCAAAAATTWAAAACTGCAATAGTTCACTGTTATTCCCTATAGGTTAGAGTTAATACACATATACGCTGAAGTTAGCACAAGTGAAATTATGAAACGTGGCTGAAAGCACTGAAAAATACAAAAACAGCTTGAGACAATAGAATGCATGAAGTCTGTCTTGATTGGGTCAGAAAATTTGTATTTTCATTAGAACCTTTAATCATCTGCTTGCCAGGGTGTTCCCATTGTCAGTAACTATGAAGTAGCAGTAAGGATGGTCCAGAACAAAAGGAGAAAGTGTAGGGGGAGAAAGAGCGCACAGCAGAGAAAAAGAGTAGGAGAGCAAGCATGACACAGAGATATTTATTTCTTGTTTCTTGTCAAAACTTTTAATTTCAGGCTCAGCAGGAGCCAGAATTATGAGTACACAAAGCCAGCTAGACATTTCAGAGGTCTATTACAAACAAATTCTTGGGAMTCTTACCATGATATCAAATTGAGACAATAAGGTATCACTGGATGCATGTGATTGAAGGATACAATCTGACTACAAAGCGACTGAACTTCAGTCTTCCTCATACCTATGGCTTTCAGATATATTTGACATCACTCTCCAAAGAACACAGTTAATAGATAGAATTGCAACATGACCAATACTCCTTCAAGCTACTCTTAGAGGGGGATCTATTCCTTATCACTGTGTCCCTGTCAGACTCGCTTAGATGTCCAACAAATCTTGGCAAGGAAAGCMGTATCTTATTAAAAGCACTAGGATTTTTTTCAATCTGAAAAATGGCCATATGCATAGAAGCCTAAAACAAATCTCTATTTCAGTTGTGTTTCAGAATAAAACCAGAGTTTTACAGACACTGAGGTGTCAGTAAAATTATAAATGTCAGCTTTCAAGCTATCCATTTTTCAATCAACAGAGGGAATATTTAGTTAGCAGATACAGCAAGGGAAAAGCTTCAATTTTAATAATCCAGTGAATATATATTGCTTTCCCTTTGTCAGGTTGAATAAATCTAAGCAAATAACTGTAGTGTTTTTCAAATCTTCCATGGATGAACCACAGTCATCTATGTGCTCTTCAAATGAGTAGAGAAGCAACACTCCAAAACAATACCAGAGCACTTGGGACTGACTTCAAAGAAAACATAAAACTGAGGTATTAACCAGAGGGGCACAACAGAATTGTGGAGACAGAAATCTAAGAAATTTCATTCCAGCTACTGAAGCAAAATTATTAAGCAATAATGGATGTCAAACAGAACATTATATCTAAGGGAGAAAAGATGAAACAATGAATGTCAATGTGGTATGCTAAAAAAACTAACACTTCAAAATTTAAATGCTCAGGTCACACTCACTAGTAGCAAAAAAATACCCCAAAAAACAGAAACAAAGGCAGAAAGCCAAAAACAGAAAATCCAGCATGAATCTGTATCTTGAATGCTCCATGTGGTTCTAGACCTGCAACAGAGGCAAAAAATGGGAAGATGGAAAACAGGGGAGTTGTACTCATCTGGCTGATTTTGTACTTCTCTACATGCTGTGCTATATATTCAAATTTCTCCTGTCTGAAGWTAGAAAAAAGATAACAAAACTGCTTTTTCACAGTTTTCCCTTCCTCTCCTTTTCAGTGTAAATTTCTGGCTCTGCAACTGCAAGCCCTGAGATTCTCCTCTATTTCACTGGTCATCAATGATATTCAGAATAACATCCATGAAAAGAGCCAAGATAACCTACATTACACCTAGCTATTGGCCTTGGATTGTAGAATTAGTGGAATAAGATGATTTTACTTTCATCCCTGTTCTTGACGTGAGAGCTGCCTGCTGAGGTTTCTTGACAGAGTTTAAACACCAGAATACAGACTGCCACAAAAGACACAATCCCACCTTGCCATCCCCTCCTGCCCACCACATGCTTTTTAGAACATTAAACATAGATCAGCCAAGTACAAGCCTAATCTCTCTAGCCCATGTGTAAATTCTGCATAATTCCAACTCCAGCAGCTGGTCTTGATTCCTGTGGAACTTCTTCAAGGTTCTGATCTTAACAAGACAGTCATCAASAATCAAACCCTTGCTGTCTGCTAATTGGAACAAAATACATCATAGTTATGGTGTATGCATACCAACATGCAGTGCGTAGGATTTAAAATGCAAAGTAACAATATGAAAACTTTCTGTCTACATTAAAATATATCTTTTTCAAGACCAAATAAACAGTGAAAACAAAATCATGTTCATGAGCATTTATTTAACATCTAAATGTTACACATCCTACTCATATTTACTTGCTTATGCTGTATAAACATTCAACATAACCAAAGCAAAAGCAGTGAACTGATACCTATTTCCTGATAAACATAAGCAATAATAGTAGGTTCATGTCACTTTCAGTATTCTTCCCTGCAATGGTGCCATGTGTTCATTAGCAAGAACAAGTACAACAAGAAACAGTTTTGCCATACAGTTACTATAATCTAGCTACTAAAAATTAATAAAGCCTCTTTGTGAATCATCAATTCAATCCCAAGAGACAAAAGGTGTTGCTCCAAATATTTCTAAATGTTTAGGAAGATATCAAAACAATCTATCTTTATCACTATTTCTCCATATATCTTTCTTTTACTGACCCAGAATTYTGCTAAGTTTTGTTTTCAAAAATCTTTGCTTTCACATCATAAAATGTTTAGCAAAGTAGAAATTAAACTATTCCATACCAGAACGTCATTTAATAACAGTTCAGAAAAGTATTTTTTTCACCTTGCTATTATCATTGGAGAGCCAACTTTCAATTTCTTGACAGACAAAAKATATTTCAGCAATACCTGCATTGATGCTCCTTCCACCCTTGCGACACAGGCAACTCTATCCAGGAAAGTCACAGTTACAGGAACAGCAACAAAGAAACCTTTGAAAAAGGCTTTAATGTATCTCTTCCCCAAACCCTGAGCCTGTGCCATAATCTGAAAAACATGAAGGAAAGAGAAAATTTGTTATAAAACAAATTTGAAGTAACATCAACATGTAGCAAKTCAACACAGAACAATTAAGAATAAATTTATGATCTGTTAGAGTCTCACAATATCTAGAGTGAAAAACAAAATGGTTGTGCATATAAGAATGGGGAAAAAAACCACAAACCAACAAACCAGAAATCTTCATCAATTTTAAATGTATATTCTACAGAAAAGAGCTTGATACCCTTTAGAGCATTTACCCTTTAGCTAATTTGAATATTTCTTGTGATTCTGTGCTAGCAGAAGTACTTGATAAAAATGACTCAATCTGGCAAGTAAGCAAAAAGATGCAACCAGCAAAATTTAATAATGCATTTCAGAAAAAAAGAAACATCRCAAAGAATTTTCTCTCCATACATTGGTATTTATTAATTTTTCACCCCCAAAGGTGGACTATGTTAAGCAAAGGAAAGCTATTTGCAACACATCACCTTTTCTTTATTAACTATCTTCGCAAATGAAAATGCACAAATGCATCATTTCCACACTGGTGGTAACTGCAAACACAAAATCAATTAAAACTGTCACATATATCATAGGGATACACCATAACACAATGACTCCTTGTTCATCACCCCATCACAAACTAAAAAGTATGCCTGCAGACTAAGGCAGCTAAGGCACATGGGATGATTCCATTCCAACTCCACGTATTATACTATCTCCCATCTATTTACTTAGCCCTGAACCACTGAACATGCTTGGAAAATACCTACAACATGCACTGAAACACCAGTTATTYGATTTTATTAGTTGTACCTCTGAAAAGCAAGCTGAATATCCAGGCAGTGCTGCATAGACTCAAGCCTAATTTACATAACTGCAGTTTCAGTATAAGAAATACTGCCCTTCTATTGGCAACTCCCTTTTAAACTGCTACTTCCACCTAATAAATCCCTGGTAGATCAGYTTGTGTTTATATTCAAGAACATAGAGTTATTTTTCAATTAAAATAATGAAAAGCATAAACATATGCAGTTTCATTCAATCCTCTTAAAAAGTATTTAAAATTCCACAATATAATAATATTTTCTTTGTTCCAGAACTTCCATGTTTCAGAAACATGGAAGTGATGAACTATTTGCATGCAGAATATAAACTGATATCAYTCTGATGGAATAGTACTGAAGGTATTATTTCTGTCACAGAAAGAGCTTCTTAATTCCAAAAACCATAAAACTTAGAAATCTCAGTTCTACAAAGTAAGCCATCTCCATATTCTTCACTAGAACTCTTTACTGATATTAATAGCTCTGCAATGACAAGATCCGTCTATCTATCTAGAAGACTATTACTTCTGACATTCACCTTCAAAAGGTTTTAATTATTTTTAAGAGGAATATTTCATCATCTGCAACTTGCTCATAAGTTTAAATTTTCACACTGGTTATAATTCAGTCATTTTCTTTCTGAAAATTCCATGAAAACATTTTCAATCTGCATCAACCACTTTTACAAATAATTTTAAATATTCGTGAAACAGAACAAAAACCCCATTTCAAGACAAAAGCTATAAGAATTTACTCTCAGCTTATCATTTAAGAACTTGTTATTAGAATCAATKAATCAAAAGAGATTATTGCCTCAATCAGCAGAGCTTTACCTTTGGAAAATATGCCAAATAAAAATAAAATCTCTAAAAATTAGGGTTTTGTCTACCTTCTGAYGACATAATTGCCTACACCTTAATACCCTTTTCTCAACCTATTTACTCTGAACTTTGTATCTTGAGTTTTGTGRCTGAAACTCTACTTCTCTGCCATGAGGTTTGGCACCTCAGACCTCCTCCACTCATACAGCAATGTCAGCCACAAAACCGCATTTTGAGACCTTACCCACAAATATATTCACCATGTTCTCTAGAGTAACTTGAGCAGGAAAACATTCTCTGACACATGTACCACAATATGGCTGATTTAGGAATAGTTTTTAAAAATTCAGAAATCTAACAACWTCTCTAAAAATTCCTCAGAGTCAAACCTCTTTTTCATTAATAATGAAACATGAATATTCATCCTATTCTTTCTACTAAATCCATGGACAGATCTTGTTATAAACTTCTTGCAGAAGCCCCATGCTAGTATCTACAGAAAATCTAGAATCTGAAGAGAAGTAATTGGTCAGACAATCCACAGGAGACCAACCATATGCTTCCTAGAACCACAAGCTAATTAATAGTGACAGAGACACCAGCAGTCAGGTTAAAACCGCTAAGACAAAATGCTTCATTCTCAGTACACCACTTGGACAAGGCAACACCAGCAGTATTAAGCAGCTGTGGACAACACYGGGAATTAAAGTCCTACTTTTGTGGGTTTGAACACATGTAGCATYACATGTGCTGTATATATAAATAGAAAAAAAACAAAATGAGGCACCAGCAGCACCCCTAAAAGTAATTAATTTGCAAAGCCATCAAATCCAACAACAGATCGTGTGCTGAAGGACTTATCTACTTACTTGCTCTCAGTTTTTCTCCTCTCCTCCCCTCTCCGCAACTGATCAAACCACTGGTTTCATCTTCCCTGTACACCAAAATGATGAATCCTTCAGTTATAATGATGTGCTACATTCTGCACTTTTCCTGGTTCTCCCCCTCCCACAGCAAAGGACTATTTTCCCCATAATATAGACTGAGCCAGTTAGCAGAAGCCTTTTTTCCCAAAAGACAGCAAACATTTGCACACACATTTCGAACAATCCACCTTTAATCCTCAATCCTTTTCAAATAGTGAAACATCTTCAACATATAGGTAAGTCACTACATGTCAGTATGTGACTTAACAGTGCACACATTTTTGCCAGGTCTTTCATAAGCTTTCTCCTCTAAAAMGCATAGACAAGTAACATGCAGAGTTGCCATGGAACTCTGTTGACAAAATAGTTCACCATCCAATTGCCAGTAAATGSGAAGTTACCCCTCACTCTTTCCATATGAGGGGCTTCAAGTTGCCTTGCACTGCCACAGGGGAAGAGCTGGAACACAGGCAGCAGAAAGGCAGTTTGCAGCACTACCTTCTATCAGTAACTGGACATGTGAATGGATAATCCTCAACTGATAAATACTGCTGRATTAAAATGTGCAGTGTTATCTTTTCTTATACTTTGATGGTCATAGGAGAAAACAAGGGAAAAAGTAATGATATGTATTTACTGCAGTCACAAGAGAGAATTTAGGGCAATAAAGAGTAGACACAAAAAAACTTAAAAGAAAAAACTCTGGTTGGAGTTTTTTTATAAAGAAAACATAAGATAGCCATCAYTCTTGAAGATAATATTCTGCTCTTAGAGATTTCTAAAGCATATGTAGATTTTAAAAGCACTATGTTTCTGAAGTGAGATTCTGAGATACAGTGCAGTGTCTAGTTTATGATGACAGGTTTAAAAGCTTGTCAGTGAGTCAAGCAAAGTACTGTTTGCTGAACAAAATAATTTCCCTAACACATATTTCTGGATATTTGCCCAGCTTGATACCTTGAATAAAATMAACAAATCACAACACTTAAAAGATGTGAGGGGGGAAACAAGAAACAAAATCAAATACAAAAAAACACAGATTGGAATATTTTAGAGATGCATACGCTTTTCAGCACCCATAAGTTACACTTGATTTAGGGAGAAAAAAACACAGAATAATTCAGTAGATCTGACAAACTTCATACCAACAACCTTGAAAACTTGTTTGAAATGGAAACATGGACAAGAAAAATCCAAGATCAAAMATGCTAGCATATAGCAGGTCAAAGCATTAAGAATTTCACATTGTGCAGCTCAGAGATTAAGGCAGATGGAGCACAGCATTATCCGGACTGAAGTATTTGGTGCACAAAAGGTCCAGGGACTATAATGAGCCTCTCGTGGGTACTRCAACATATGGAGCAGAGATGCTATTTAAATAGCTCTCTATGTATAAAATGTTTATTTTTTCTTACACTTGCCTGCACATTACAAGACACTATTTATCAAACAGCCTGCAGAAAATCATTGAGTAATTCAGAAAGCCCCAGGTTACAATATATTTGCAAACCTAGGTACTTAAAAATTACCCACAGAAGTATGATAAGAAAAATAGCTGTAAAAACAAGGCATTAGCAGTCATCTGCAAAGGAAATAGAATGGCCCCTGATGTGCTTCTACAAGAAGACAGGTGAGGGAAGAGGAAGGAGGGAATTACAACCTATATGCAAAACAACTACCCCACCAAGACTGCTACGTTAGAGTGAAATGACCTATTTGATCTTGTTCAGGAATTAGTAACTATAGTATATAAGATATATACTTAAAGAATCCATTGAAACAACCAACTTCTCTGGCAATCAAAATATGCATTTTTCTATTGATCAATGGCATCACACTAGAATTCAGGATATGTGATTTGAAAATAAAGAAGACTTTCATAATAAAAACCAGCACAACACATAAATAAGCCACATTTTATTGTGTCCTATGAAACATAAAACTGAGGACAAAAGCTTTTGTTTTTAAGACTGATCTAACTTGAAAATGAGATTATACCTGGCTTAACAACCATGATTAACAGGATACCACTCAATATAAGAATTAATGTGATCTTTTCAACACATTCTTTTTCTACAATCTTTCATGATACAATGCCAGAGCTAAATGCTGCCAGGCAGTCTGACTCTCGTTTCCTATTTTAGTTGTACGTTTCCATAACTTACATATTACAGTGATTACTGTAAGGGTACAAATATGGACAGTTTCTAGTAGGCTGATTTAATTCACATATATTTATCCAAGTACAGGCTTGGACATGAYGGTGATGAATGCCACAGAAGAATCAAAATAGACCAGTCCATAAGTTTTCAGTTAAAATAATCAATATAGATCAGTGCATTTAAGTTTTCATTTAAAAATCCTATCTGGTTCCTGAGGAGCTCTCATTTATCCTTCAATAAAGCCAACTCTATCCTGGTATTGTTCCACCATAGTGGTAACGTATCTATTCAATTGATGTATTTATACTCTGCACAGGTTTTACTCATCCTATTCCTCCATCATATTACTCTCCCTCTATCCCCTAGCATACAGACATTAAAGAACACTCCTTATTGTGAGTTTGGAAATATCTCAGATCATGGAAACAACTGCTGTGTTACTGAAGAAGCAAATGAAACTCATCTGTAGCTTCAGCAACTGCACAACTGCTCTGCTGTTCTTTTTTCCTTTCTTCTAAATTAGTCATTTTGTTCTGACACCCAGATGTTTTGTTTGCTCCAAACACAAAGCAGCAGATTTTGTTCATTTCAACTCCATTTTGTACCRTTTTCTTATCCCTTTGCTTGAATTCAAGCAATTACAATTTCCATGTAATAGCTCCCAGCTCTAAGAAATAGGTCGAATTTTTCCAGTATACCACAACAAAGAAAAGCAACAATAAAAATCCATTTTTCTAATCTTCTCAGTGCTGTAACATACACAGAAGTTCCCAGAAGCAGACAAAACTGGATCAACCATAATGAACTTTCAGCTCATAAACAGAAAAGCTTAAACTACAAAAATCATCACCATAATCAGTCACAAAATTATTGCTTGGAGGAAAAAAATCAGTTTAATGAAAAATGGATTCTTCTTTTAATATACTACTATATCACATCACTGGGATCTATGCCATGTACAAAGGCTTAGTTGACATGTTGGTTGTAACTGGAAAGAATTACATAWTTCTTACTCTTCCAAATTAATTTTGTATTTCAAGTACCCAAATTTTACCCTAATGGRAAAACCTTGTATTTCTAAAGAAAACATTTTATTCTTCAAATATAAGCAAAACTGAAAGAAAACACAGCTGTAGACCAAAGTTACTCTCAGCAATTAAATTAACAACTATTTCAGGATGGCAAGTAATCAGCCATCCCTCAGTTCTGACAAGTTATTCAGGATTCCATTTTATACGTASAAGCATCAAGAAGAGGAATTACAATTTTTAAAATTTGTAATTTGATTACAAATCAAATTTTTTCCCAGCACTTAAAACTTCAGAGGTAATGAAATATCTTCCAAGTATTATCACACAGGCAACTGGCAGAGTACCAGCCCTTCTAACATAAAAGTTAAAATATTTGTGTTTATTCATGTTCCTGCACCTTCAAAGAAACTAAAGATCATTAATATATACTGTAGATAAAGGAAACTACTAAATTACACCAAATTTTGAAACTCACTTAAGAGAGCAACATAATACACTTTCAGCTCCTTACAGCTGAAAGTTCTGCTTTGCTTTCAGCCTAAGGATTCAATGCCTGCAACCAAAGTTAATTGTCTAAATTAATTTTAAGTGTCCTTTGCAAACAACTACCAGCTGCTGCTATGTTTTGCTCACAAGTAGACGGCATAAATGAGGAGTTGCTTTGAAACTTACTGAATTTGTAAATTACATTTATAAAAACAACAGCATAACCTTTGAATTTCAGTGAATTTGTACATTCATCTAGTCAACTCTCTAGATTCTTTCAAGCACCACAGAACTGTCATGTTAGTTGTGGTTATCCRGAACCAAACTTAGGCAAAAACAACAATAAAAAAGGGGAATATTCAGTTTTCACCAAAAGATATGACTTTAAGTATTCAGACAACATTCAATGAGCAGYCTAAGAATAATAGCACTCAGGTTCAAAAATTATTATCATCAGAAACAAATTCTTCTAAAAGGTTTTGCTTAATCCTTCGGATTAAGCAGAACTAAGTTTCATATGGAACAGGGAAGTTTCTTCTAGCTTAAAGGAAAGTCGAATACAAAAACAAATTAATAGAAAGAACAAGACTCTCAGCTATGAATCTTTAGGSATGCCAGTATGCACTGAATATATGAGGACAAAATAATTACTGAAAATAATATTTATTATGGTACGAAAAAATGATGCCAAGAGAAGGAATAGAAAATGATTTTACAATTTGAAAGGTATTTTCCATTTTCAGTATACTTCACAAAAAATACTAGTTCTCCCACAACTACTGTAAAAGAAGCTTTGTGCATCCTTGTTCAAAGCAGGGAAATTGRGACTGACTCCCCGACAGAACATTCCCATGAAACCCAGCAGTAAARCCTAATGAAACAACTACTTATTGTCTGCTGTCTGGGGAATAGTAATAAACTAAATGTATTAACTAATAAAGAAAATTATGCCTTCAAAAATGATTTMTTTTAACAACTCATGTTTTTTCCTTGAACTCTAGAGGTCAGTGTGGGACTTGTTAAGACCAGAYCTAGTGTACTCTATCATTCCCCACCATATTGATTTTGAGTCTGGGATTTGTGATAACTTCAACSGCCATGTAAGTTCCTCAGGTCTCGAGAATAAGCAAAACAACTTAACATGTATAAGGATACAGATTTCCAGAAACAGCTGAGATCTGTGGCACCCTAGTCAACTTATTAAGATCTCATCACAAAATTACAACTGTGACTGAGAAACCATTTGTATCCTAAAATTATTGCTAGCATGCTTAAAATATTATTTCAAGGGATCTGGATATTACCCATTATTATGCCATGTGTATAGTTATTAACCAGCAGTTYCAGGAGAAAATTTATTTTGGTAACAACATACAAGTTAAATAAAGGGACCYGTATTTTTAAAAGTAAATTAAAGACTCCTGGAAAATCTTCCAAACACAGTAGTTAAAAATGTTAACTTTTTTTTACAAAATACATATGTATTCAGTTACAAAGCTGCCTATTGGAAAAATCAAGTCTAATTCTGAAGTTTTCTAGAGAAATTATTTTGCTTAATCCAAAAATCCTTAAGAGGTTAATTCTTTCTAATATATTTTGTTGACAATTTTAATTTTCTTCCTAGCTGAACAATGAACGACTATGTGTGGCACATGCTTTTAGGGGAGAAAAAGAAAAGRAAAATGTGCTGGTACAAGAAAGTTCTTTAGAGAGAGGTAAAGCAGCTTTGTCTTTTCTGGTATCTTGGTGTCCCCAAGGAATTCCACAGAATAAAGAGTTCCACAGAATAAGAATGGTAACATAAAAAATGTAAAACTTCTAGAATGGAATACTGGCTACTTAAAAGATTTTACAAGGTTAAAGTCTATTTGTTGTTCAGCTGCACTTTTTCTATCTAAGTTTTCTGCCAGCTTCCAAGTAAATTTGCCTTAAAAAAGTAGGAGCCCCAGAGAGACATGTCTAGGAACTGGCTGCATCTCTTCAGCTTCAAGCATTGCAGCCTTTATACAGAGAA